>CM021106.1:514561969-514605200 GCA_007115665.2 Sequoiadendron giganteum | reverse complement strand
AGCCAACATCTTTGGCATCAAATCATCTGCCATCTATTGAGATCATAAAGGTGGAATAAAGGACTACAAGTTTTGAGACCAAGTTGCATGTAGTCAAACCTTGCTTAAGGGGGTAATCAAAATGAAAATTTCAATACCATTGGAATGTGATACAAAGTGTTTGCCTGATACATACCACCTTTGTTGCTACAAATACATACTCTAAGCCAACTAATAATGAATCAAAATTGAATAGATAAGAACAAAGCATAATAAACCCTTGGGCATAGACCAGTTGGTTGAATTGTTGAAAGACATGGACAACTGACACAAGTTCAAAACTTAGTTTAACCAACCGCATTGAGAGTGGGGAATCCTCGGGTTTTCATGCAGCCAGAGGACTAGTCAAATCACCCAAACAGATTGTGAACCACGGGTGTTGAGCTAGACACCTTTGAGTTATCAAAAGTAAAAAGAACAAAGCATAATAAATCAAAACAAAATTACAAAACTATACAACATAATGAATCATGCAAATGCTCCATTAATTCTCTGCTCTAGAATCTATTCATTCCAATGTATACAAAACTGCACAATATCCCTAAAAAATATTGCAGTGCAATTTCCATCCTTTTAATTTACAGAGTCTCCCTTACAGAATAGTAGACCACCTCTAATTGTTACCAAGCTCAAAAATTCCAAATACAAACTTATTCCCTCCTAGAAATGCACACCTTCATAAAACAAAGTAGTGAAAGACCACAATTTAGCCTCTAGTGACAATTACAAACTAAATTTCAAAAATATCTAAACAAAGAGGAACGGATGAATGGTGGGAGCCACACCCTTCCACCAAGTTAGATACAATTGTAAATTTCCACATTTTTTCTTTTCAAAAATATGTAAACAAAGAGGAAGAGATGAATGGTGGGAGCCACAAGATAAAATGGATGGTTACATCATCCTCCCCATCTTTTAAAATTTAGAACTTCTTAGTTCAAAGAGTTGTAGAACCCTGCTGCCACAACCTACCCTTCCACCAAGTTAGACACATCAACAAATTTCCACATTTTTTCTTTCTTTGCTTCCAACTATTATTTGGACCATAGGACATCCTCCTCTACCAAATTGTTTTGTTCCTATTTTCCCAACTTCTTGCAAACTTAGACCCCCCTCTACTTGTTCTCCTCCACTAAAGGACATTCTAAATTTTCTCATCACTTGTTTTTCTTTTAAAAGGAAAACTTTTGTTGCTGCCATCATTTTCTTCAGCTTTATCCTCTTTTATGAGGTTGTCCTCATTTCCTAGCTCAATGTATATGCCTTTGCTCCTTCCCACAATCATTCTCATTTCTTCACCAAGAAAGAAATTGTTTTTGTCTTTCTTTTCATCAATTGTGGGGTTTTCAAGATGTCCCTCCAACTACTCCTTTGTTGTGTTCTCTAAAACCAATATGACTTCATCAAATATGGAGCTTGTAATGAAATAACTTGCACAATAGAAGAATATGATAGGAAATATGTTGTAAATACTTGATAATTAACTGAGAATAACAAGCCACCTAGAGGGGCAAACCTCCAAATATCTCCAATGAGAACACAATTCGCAATATGATGATGAAATAAGACTCACTACCTCCTATATATACCTTATTTATGCCTAGGATATCACCCAGACCAACTTAGATAACCCTATATAAGCCCTAGGTCGACCTAATTAACTAAATAACAATATAATAATGATAATATAACTTAATTAAGAATTAAAATAACCACAAGCCCACTATTCATAACGCAATATACTCTAATATAACTAAATAACAATATAATAATGATAATATAACTTAATTAAGAGTTAAAATAACCACAAGCCCACTATTCATAACGCAATATACTCTAATATAAAGGGTGTAGCACAGCCCCTAAAGATCTCCATCTCTGCTACAACTTCATCACTAATGCAGATCATTTATGTTAGAGTATTTTGTCATTGATGTCAAGGTGCTTGAGATACTTGCTTGTGTTCTTGAGCTGCTCGAGCTGCTTGCTTGTGTTTTTGAGCTGCTCGAGCTACTTGCTTATGTTCTTGAGCTGCTTGAGGTGACTGCTTGGTTCCATTTGTTTTGGATATTTGGTTCGATTTTGGTTGTGGCAGCCTTTTGTTTATTTTATGCCAAGTGGAGCTTCATAGTAACAAATCAGCTAAGTAAGGTCAGATTTTTACGGCTTATGAAGGTTGACAGCTGGAGATTCTTTGTATCGCCTATCTCATATGTCACAACTGCTCGTTAAGTTTGTAGTGTCCTACTTATTATCTTCAAAGAAAACAAAATCGTGTATGTCACTCATTTTTTGCGGCAGCAAAGAGTATGTGGCAGCTTGGATGTTTTGTCTCCCGACAACTTAAGATTTTCTTGTGGGTGTTATTCTGGAGATTTGGTGATGTCGTTTTTTATTGGTCAAGCTTGTGAAGTGGCGTAGTCAGACTTTTAAGTTCATTGTGGTGCAGCGACGGTTTTCATTGCCTACCGGTTCTCCATGTTTAGGCGGCAGCTCCCTCTTTAGTGTCAGCCTGTATATGCATCAATGAATATTAATGTGAATAGTGTGTATAAATGCATTTTTTCTTGGGTGCAACAATTTTAGTCTTAGTCGTTGATTCTTTTTTATAACGGCTGTATCTATTTTGAAGTGGTGTTTAAATTTGTTCGGGCATATACAACGGCTCCTTAAATGTAGTGGCTGATGAATTTCGGTTTTAGTCGCCATCGCTATTATTGAAGGTTATTCATATGATGCTCAGACCATGCGATAGATATACAGGCAACATAACTATTATTTTTATCAGGTCTTGCTGTTTTTGAATGAAATGAGGGTGTTGGAGCGGCACATAGACGTGCAAGCATTATCATTTCCTTTGTTTTAATTCATCTTGAATGATTATTATGGAGAAGGTGCACTACTTAATATTTGGCTATCCTTTTTATGATGCACATTGAGATATTGGTGGGAGTCGACGGCATCTTCAGATGATGTGCGCTGAGAGAAGAGAGTTTGTGGTATCAGGCTGCAGATGATTGAATGTGACGGATGAGTATATACATGCATACAGTTATCGTGCTTTGATGCTAAGGCGTTGAGAGGAACAGGGACGGCTTGTGGTCTAGTTTATTGGGTTTTTAATGCCTCTTTAAAATTTTAATGTTTGGGTTTTACCGTGTGTAGATTCGATGATTCTTTTGCTTTCCTTAATATTGTTCTGATGGTCTGTGTGAGCTAGATGGAGATTTTTAGTCCTTGTTGAAGACAGTGTTGCTTATGGTGTATGCAAAAAGAGGACGTGATATGTTATAATCATTCTCTGTGTGAGGAGATTATGAGCTTTCTAGGGAACGCTATCATTTACATCTGGTATATGTTGCAGAGTTGAATGTTTGTAAAGTTTGATGTCATTATTGGGAGGCCTGGTTATGATATTTTGTGCTCTGTATAATGTCTGAAAGGTATGAGCATCTTTGAGATGCCATTGTTGTAGGCTGCGTTTTGTTTTGGGACTCTGAGTGAAGACTGGAGATGTGTGGAGAGCCTTTTATTGCATAAGCTTCAGTCTAGTGGCATGACCTCGTGATATTTTAGTTCTTTCTTCACATACTTATGGTATTCATCTTTAGAATAGAGTATGGACTTCGTATCCTATAAGAGCAGCAAAACTGAAGTTAATCTTTTGGTCTTCTGATTAGCTGAATTGATTGGTCTTGATTAGAATGTTTATGTTTCTAAGTTGGCGCTTCAGCAAGTTGAGTTTGTGCGAAGGAAGTATTTTGTTGTTAAGAATCTGATTTGCGGTGTTGAGAAGTTTTTCTGTGAGTTGGTGCTCACGCTGGAGTTGGTGCTTCAGCCATACGAAGTTGGTGCTTCGAGAGAGTTGGTGCTCACTTGTGTAATCTAGGTCGGTGCCCTTTAAAGACAATAAAAGCAATATTTTGTTGTGGTTTTTTACCCGAAAGGGTTTTCCACATAATCTCGATGTTCATGATGTTTTATGTTGCTCTTACTGTTCTGATTTTTGATTTATATGGTTTTGAGTTTTAAAAAGTTTGAAATACTGATTCATCACCACCACTCCCCCCTCCCTCCCCGTGCCCCCTCTCAGTATTTCTTGTGTGCTCTTCAACTTCGACAACTGCCACATCTTGAGCCACCTCTAGTGATAGGTTGCATTTCTCTTCATTGTAGTCTTCAAACACTTCTTGTTGGAATGTGATAATATTACATCATTGTAAAATAATGTCAATATAATAATCCACTATTATTATTAACATAAGGTGGTTTGGGTAGTTGGTCGATTTCCTCTTTGGAACCGATTACACTCTTGTATACTTTTGCCTCTTCATAATAATGCATTGCTCATTTGCCTCTTTCAAATTCAATTTGGTATCAAAGCATTTCAAAAATCCATGTGCTTATGCGTGTGAAGTCAAAGATGGAAAATCTCATAAAGCAAAAAAGAGAAAAGTTGCAGAAACATTTAGAGGACATCTAAAGTGCAAAGTAATTCATGGGGGAGGAGCCACTTAGGCAAAACACAACATAGCCCTAACCTTGCAAAGCAAATCATGTGGGAAAGGCCAACTCAACAAATTGCATGGAAAAAGCCACATAAGGGAATCACAAACAACCTATTGGCATGATAAACACATTGTTTTATGTTAAGAGAAATCCAAGGCACTGTTTGGAAACTGGTGTGAAGACAAGCTGTCATATTGTTCATGATCAGCCAAATTTGGAAGAGCTCACTCCGTGGAAGCCGCACAAATCCTATCTATCAATTGAAAATCTATCGTTCGAAATTCTCATGCCATGAAATAACAAAGATCTGAAAAATTAGAAGGTGCGTATTATATTTCACCTCATTTTTTTCTTAAATTTGAAAAGTGTTCAAAAAAAACATAGGAAGTTTGAAAAAGTTTTGGAGAATATAAAACATTAAGGAAGCTATACTTATAGTTGAAAAGAATTTGATATTTTAATTATTTTTTCAAATCTTAAAGTTTAAAAAGATACAACAAAGAAAGTGCAAATAACATAGTTAACAAAACATGCAAACTATATTATTTTGGTTTATTGCACTTAAAAAATAATATTTTTCTAGAGCAATTTTTTTTTTAAATCGAAAATTACAAGTCATTTCCTTGTTACATTTTTTTGGAACAAAACATCATGGCATTTAATATAAACAATGCCTCTAATTCACATTTATGAGTAATGTTGTCATCTCAAATTACTACATCTAACGCCTAAAATAGTTGCAACAATGAAGTTTGTGGCATCAACCTTGTAAATCATTGAGGAGAAATACAAGTGAACATTTCTTGTTGGAGAGATAAGGAACCCCTAAATCCTACAAAATGGGTTCCAATGCTCCAAAAATAACGCTTCTTGACTCTAAGCTATTCAAAGGTGATAATTATGTCATCTAAAAAACCAATGTACAAACTAAACTTGAGTATGAAGATTTGTAGGATATAGTTTTGGACTAATCAACAAACCTACACACACTAGAGTTGAGCAAAACCAATATGATAAGGCCAATCAAAAATCCAAACTAATAATCTTGTTCGATGTTTTTGATGAGGTTCAAGCTCAATTTTGAAACACCACCACTGCCAAAGAGGCTTGCGATTGGCTCAAGAGAGTTTATGAGACCAAATATCATAGTCAAATTCTTCATTTGCAGCATTAACTACATTGTTTACAAATGCAAAGTGGTGAAAAGGTGGAGAATTTTTCAAAAGAGATGCAAAGATCAGGAGATCATTTCAAGCATTACATAAGATGTGCCAAACGACTCTCTTATACCTATTTCTTTGAGAGCACTACCCTGTACCTTTTGAGTGTTTATCACATGTCTCAATGTGTCTAGAAAGCCATCTTGAGGAGTTGGTGAATTTTTTTCAACAAATAAGGCAATTCATAGTGAGACCTCAAACTCCACAAACAATTAAGCCCTCACATCTCAATAGAAGGGAAAGCAACCTAAACATCAAAGTGATCCATCAAGTTCATCCAGATCCAAACAAGAAAACTCATCTATACAAAAAAGAAGTGTCTCATTTGTGAGAAGAAGGGAGACAATCTCTATAAATGCTGGTACAATTCCTTTGCTAATAGTGAATCTAACCAATGAAAGCCACCCAAGCATTCTCAAGGGCACAAGAAAAAGAATACCTGTTGGCAAATAAAAGTAACATGGCAATGTTGCTTCCATAGGTGATTCTATTGAAGAAGATTCCTTGTATGTAGCAAAGACATAGGCTTCTACTTTTGACAATCTTGTATGGTATGTTGATTCTAGTGCATCCAAACACATGACAAGAGAACAAGAATTGTTCTACAGCCTCACCCCATCAACTTCATATGGGCAACTTTCCCTTGGTCATGAGACAACCTCTAAAGTACAAGGTATCAGGGATATTTCATTACCACTCAAGACTCACAAGTATCGACTTACAAAGTCAATTACTAGAGCACAACTTGAAGGTTGAATTTGAGCAACAAAAAGATGAGAAACTTTGTCTCATTCAAGAAAAGACTCGCAATGGTGAAGTTGTTGCTCGTGCCTCAAGGATCAACAAAATGTTCCAATTGGTTGATGTCACTCATAAAGGCAAGGCCCTTGCAATCAAAACCAATTCATCCACTATTCTTTGGCATAGGAGATTTGGTCATCTCAATTTGGGCTACCTTCTTGCATTGAGTAACAAAGACATGTTGCAAGGACTTTCCGCCATGAAGGAAACACAAGTTTTTTATTCCAACTATCTTGCCAAGAAGCAACATTAGGCAAAAATGTAAGCCTCTGGTTCTTTGGATTGGGTGTATACTGATATGTGTAGACCCATGACACTGTCATGCCTATGATTTTTCTCTAGAAAAACCCAACAATTTTATTTTTATTTTTATTTTTGTAGGAAGAATGTTATTCTAGGTAATTCTAACACAAGAAATGTTAGTAGGGTTAATTATGATAATACACATATTCTCACAAATTGATATCAATGTTAATTGCAAACAACATTACTAGTATCTTCAATCTTGACTTACTAACATTTCGGCTTAGTATAAACATTAATAATATTATTATACAACTTGTAGCATGGTCATCTAATTACCCCTTCACATTTAATACGATAGCCCTACTCAATCAAGGGAATGGTATTAATGTTATTCCTATTATGATTAAATACTAATAACCTTGAATTTATGGATTTCTCCCAATGTTATAATTACAACCAAAACAATACACTAATGTTATTATTGAATCTCTAAATGTCAACAACGATATACTATTGGCAATGTAACATTTCATTGCCAATTCATAACATTAACATGTAGTTTCAAATACCATCGTATTAGTGTTTCCGGGAAACTCACAAGGTTTAAAGTTTAACTACGTTACTATAATTACTCTTCACATTATAATTCATATCATTTACCCTTCACACTAATTACCAATACTCTTTTAACATATTTAACATTATTAAATTAGTTACACTCATGCACGGTTATATTAATATTGATGTTGGCTTTGTCATTAAATTTATGTAAACCATCTCCTTTCTCCTTTATTTGTTTTGTATGAAAGTATGAATAAATAAAGAAATGGATTATATATTTATATATTATAAAACCATTTAAATCACCAACCAACCCTTATTATTATCTTACCAAATTTACACTAATTAATAGTTGAAGAAATGCTAGCAACATTTATATTTCATAACTATAATTAACAAGTAATTATTATTAACTTTAATCAACTAAGTAATTCATATTTACCTAGTTCAAATTAATATTGTGCAGACTCTACTGTGCATGAAAACTATAACGAATATTTCTTTTTCATGATTTTCATCATAGACTAAGCCTCTCGTAAGTCTTTTATCCAAATAAATACCTTTCTTTACATTTTCTTCTAAAACTAAAAATAATTACATTAAGTTAGCTGTTGATAATTTGACAAGAGAGGTTCAAGGTTAGGATATGTGGATATTTTATTTAGCCATATTATTCTACTGATCTATACAACAATTTGTAAGACTTCAATGTTATATGTTATTTTCTAACAAAATTAACAATAATCCATGGCTACTGTAATACTTGAAATATCGTACTACTAAAGTCATTTTCTAAATAATTTTGTCTTTGATAGGAATAGCCAATCATAAATACCACAATACGGGTAGTGGAGATCTAGTATCTACACTCATGCGTAGTGCAGACACGAAGATCTAATATCTGCACTGCAGGCCTAACGTGTTAAATTCTCTGCAACTCAATAAGCAATCTTAAATCTACAAATTAAGCAGAAATCAACCAGCTTATTTGTGAGCCATTATTCAATACAACCTAATAGATTTAATGCAGCTTACCTTACAACTACTAAGGGACTTACTGGATCACCACAATAATTGCTGAGATAAAAGGGACGTGATCAAATGCTGTCAACAACTAATAATGGGGGTATTTGATTTCTTCACGCCTTCCTAACTTCTATGCAGCAAGAGTGAGTTGAATTTGAATATAACCTCCCCATAATGGTTATGCTAGAGTCGAATAGGCCATTGTGGCGACCAAGAAGGGCTACTGCTCTGCCAAGCATTTAAGGATGTGCTGACCAAGAGATAGGCTGCTAATAAATGGAAATCTATTCCTCAACTAGATTTCTATGCTTATGTTTTTCTTGCTTTTTAAACAATGTGATCAACACCCATCATGCAAATAGAGTCAAGATCGCATGTGGCAGGGATCAATGCCAATGTTAGACAAGTTATGACTTATGGTACTTGGTCGCACGTCTGACCTCACCTCATCTGCACACAATCTTGATCAGGAAATTAATGTCCACCTACAAAAGATTGCAACTATCTGGCCTCTAACTTTATGGGGGGAAATAATGAACTCATTGTCCATAAGAAAATTCAAAATTTTGCATATGTTGGGTGGTCAAACACCCAATCATAATCATGCCTCATCCACTATTCTTTGGCATAGAAGATTTGGTCATCTCAATCTGGACTAACTTCTTGCATTGAGTAACAAAGACATGGTGCAAGGACTTTCCGCCATGAAGGAAACACACAAGTTCTTTATTCCAACTATCTTGCCAAGAAGCAACATTAGGCAAAAATACAAGCCTCCGGTTTTTTGGATTGGGTGTATACTGTATACTGATATGTGCAGACCCATGACACCCAATCATAATCGTGCCCAATATTTCTACTTTTTGTGGATGACTTCCAAAAAAATGTGGATATATACTTGATCTTTTAATACACAAAGATCAGCCTTTTGACAAATTCAAAGCATTTTGAATCCTTGCAGGAAGGTTATCTAGTTACTCCCTCAAGCCTATCTACGTAGATCAAGGGGGAGGATTCACAATAAAAAGTTTTCACCATAGTTGCACGGCGATGCATCTTGGATACTAGGACGTGTTCCCCTGTACCGAAAACTTGTCGGAGATGTCCTTGCTTGCACGAGACGTCTCACCAACGTTTCCTTAATTTTTCATTTAAAAAAACCTACATTTCGACAAGTTTCCGTATGAAAAGAAAAAAAACGAATCGACACTTCTGAGTTTCAATATGTAATATAAAAATGTAGATTGAACTCTTTGATTCTCTGACATTTGTGTGTTTAAACTTTAATTTAATGTTAAACTTTACCAATGTTCTTGTTTTGAAAGTTCAATGTCATGATATTTTCAATTTTAATGTAGCAAATTTATAAATTATTAAATTATATTAAAAAAATGGCATCTACAAGTACCCCTATCTCCTATTTTTCAAAAATAGACGTACCGGTACCAATACCAGTACCAGTCTATTGGCAACTATGGTTTTCACACTACCTACAAAAACATGAGATCAATAGACAATTGCCCACTGCATGCACGCTTTAAAAAAATGGTGTAACTAAGAGGCATAATTGTACTATTTTGGAAATGGTGCAATGTATGTTAAAGTATCCAGATCTGATTTAAGCATTTTAAGCTAAAGGGATTCATACATCTATGTAATTATTGAATCAAGCACCCACTAGAGATCAATAGACCAATCTCCTGTACCAATACCAATACCAATCTCCTAGCAACTATGGTTTTCACACTACCTCAGGGAAACACGAGGATGCATCCCCTGGTCTTTTGCCCACCATATCGGTACCAGGGACGTCTTGGGGATGGGGGACACCTGGGGGACAACTGTTAGGCATCCCCAAAAAGTTTCCTTTTTTCGGGGACTTCCTCGAATTGAGGAAACACTTCGGAAATGGCTGGGGGATGGTCAGCCGTCTAGGGGAGGGTCAGGGGACGCCCAGCCGTCCCTTGACCGTCCCGAGGACAGCCAGCCGTCCCCTTTTTTCCAGCAGCAATTTAACACCAAAAAAAAGCCAAATTTAAAATTTCTTTTTTTAATGCTTTTGTTTGTGGACCCCACACCCTCCCAACCCTAATATGGCAATTTAAAACTTCTTTTTACCTTCATTTGACCTCATTTTAACTTGCCACCAAAAAATTGCAGCCAAGAGCAAAGTGGCAGATGCCGGGTAGAGGCAGCCATCATACTTTCTCTTACTATGTTTTGGACACTTGTGACTTTGTCATTTTGACATTTGTAGTGCAAACTTGTAGCCTTTGGGCATTTTATTATTTTATATCATATGCACATAGAATGTTTGACATGAATTATGGTCCATGGAAGCAATTAGGTAGTTGTAATATTAATTTGTTGGACTCTATGATGCATATGTCAATATGATTGATGATTACATTTGCAACTAATGAATGTTCATTGTTATAATTATCATTACTCATGAATATCTGAAATCTCCCTATACTTTTAAAATCTCTCTCTCTCTCTCTCTCTCTCTCTCTCTCTCTCTCTCTCTCTCTATATATATATATATATATAGTCGTCCCCAAAAATCCCCTCAAAAAAATGTCGTCCCCGAAACTCGTCCCATCGTTCCCCCCGTATCGAAAACTTGGTGGAACATAGCACTACCTACAAAAACATGAGATCAATAGACAATTGCCCACTGCACGCACGCTTTAAAAAAATGGTGTAACTAAGAGGCATAATTGTACTATTTTGGAAACGGTACGATGTATGTTAAAGTATCCAGATCTGATTTAAGCATTTTAGGCTAAAGGGATTCATACATCTATGTAATTATTGAATCAAGCACCCACTAGAGTGCTTGAGAACATCACCCCTAAAGAAGCATGGGTCGAAAAATAAGCCCTCTATTTCACATCTACAAGTGTTTGGGTGTACAACCTTCATGCACATCCCCAAGGTGCAAAGAACCAAGTTGGATTAAAAGTCCTTAAAATGTATTTTCTTGGGTACAATTCAAAGTCAAAGAGATATCAACTTATAGGTCTAGTTACAATGAAGGTGTACATCAATAGGGATGTTTTTGATGAGGAAAACCAATGCAACAGCTCTTCTTCATTGTCACCTGCCATTTCCCAAACACCAAGGATTATTGAACTTGGCGATGAGGCATTTGCTAAAGAAGCACAAGAAGAGGCTTTATTTCCAATTGACAAGTTTCCACCTCAATCCTCATCTCTTGTGAACAAAAAGATTCCTAGTATTATATCACAATGAAGGATGCAAAGATAGATACAATTCCAAATAAGTTTGACGTTGGGCCAAAGACTCACAACAAGTCATGTGAGGAAGTAATTTTGGCTCTTATATGCAAAGTTATTCAGAATTCTAAACAAGAAACAAGGCAATGGGTTCTTAAGTCACCACCTTGGAAAGATGTCATAAATGCAAAATATCAAGCATTGCTAAGAAAAATACTTGGGAACTTGTTAATCTTCCACCAAGGAAGAAAGTTATTAGATGCAAATGGGTCTTCAAAATCAAAGACGAGGTAGATAGTAGCATCGACAAGTACAAATCCCAACTTGTGGCTAAGGGCTATGCTCAAAAATAAATCATTGACTATGAGCAAAACTTTTCCCCCACTGCAAAGATCAAGACTATCTGAATGGCATTGGCTATGGCAACACAATTTGGTTGGCACATTCATCAAATGAATGTGAAGGGTGTCTTTCTCAATGGAGATCTCAAAGAAAAAGTCTATATGACTCAACCTAGGGGGCATACTACATCTAGACAATATCAAAAAGTGTGCAAACTTGTGAAATTCCTCTATGATCTAAAGCAAGCTCCCCAAGCCTAGTATATCAAGATCCATGAGCATCTCCTTCAACATGGATTCACCAAGAATCCATATGATACCAATCTCTACCTCGAAGAGCAAGGAGGGGAGATTATGATTTAATTGTATATGTTGACGATTTAGTCATTACAAGGAGTTCTTCGCAAATGATTGTAGCAACAAAAACTAATCTCAAACAATCAATCAACATTACAGATCTCGTGGTCCTAGATAGTCTTGGACTTGAAATCAAATTTTTGTATCTCAAATGAAATATGCCAAGACATTGCTTGAGAAATTTAAGATAGAATACTACAAGCCCATGTTGACCCCCATGGAGACAAGATTGTGTAATGTCCCCTTTTTGAGCGTGCATTAGAGTTTGGTGGTTTAGCCTATCATCGGGTCCTCGTAGGCTAATAATGGTGTTTAGAGGGCCCAGTGTTGGAGTTAGCTAGCTCCTCAGTTGGCAGTTGGCAGTGTTTTCATCTCCAAATCCTTAGCTTGTTCAGAGGTTATGATATTCAAGGTGTTTTGGCTCCGTTTTTATATACTTACTATTTATAGTAAGTCGGTGTGTTGATAGAGGCCAACCTTACTATTTATAGTAAGGCACCCTGGTTAGTAGTGAATGTTGTGGGCTACCTCCTAGTGAAGTCAGAATTGATTTACAATGATTAATGATGGAGTTATAATATTATAATTATTATTAAAGTTATACTTTAATAATAATTAATTATTTAGTGCATATCATTAATGAATTAAGTGGACTTTATTCAAAAGGGAGATTTAAATGCTTTTAAAAAAGTATAATTTATAAAAAGTGTTAAAGTGTTATTTTAAATGGGAGATATAAGTGAATAATAAAGTATACTTTATTATTATAAAGTTGTGCACCAAAAAGGAGGGAAAAGAAAATGAAATTAAAGTAAATTAAATGAGATGAAGTCAAATGCAAATTGAATATTATAAAGGGCATTTTTGGAATTCATTTTATTATGATTGATCATTTTCTCTCAACTTGGCTTTGTGCTTTGGCTTTGGAGGTGAAACCTAGAGTTTTGTTGTAATTTCAATCATGGAGAATGTAGCCTCTCTTCAATTGTGCTTCCTATTGGTGAGAAAGATCACCCAAGGGTTGCAGTTAATTGGTGGCTTCACACGAAGGTCACATCTGAGCTTATTTGGAGTGAAAATCTCAGAAGTTTTCAAGGGTTTGAATGAAATATCAGAATAATGCAAATATATTGATCATTATTTTAATGAGCAAAGAGAACTACAGGAGAACTTCAATAAACAGGTGGTTGCCAGGCAAGGGTTTTGGCAATTTAATTGTATGCAGCTTTGCACCAGGCGTGGGGATTGGTGATAATGATCATTGTTGGAGTTTATTATCAATGTTGCAGCTGTTATATTGGTGCAAACTTTATACTTCATTCTGGCATCCATTTTGAGAGGGTTCAAGGCATATCTTACCTGTGAGTTCATGATTTGAAACCCCCAGATTTTCTGGGTATTGTTGTTTTAGACAATAGGGGATATTTTATGAACTGGGTTGTCAATATTTAGTATCTACGCTGATATAAAAATCTGGAATTTTCAGCTATGTATTCCCTATGTAATGTTCAGTTTTTGAGTTGAAAATTATTATTGCAATATCTTTTATTTTGCTGCATTATATTGTTGTATCAAACAAACATTGCAAATATATCAAAAAACCAGAAAACAAATAAAAACAAGCAGGCAAAATTCAGAGTTTAGATATCCTATCAAGGGTGGGATATTTTAGATTGCAACTTTCCCATCATGATCCATCACCTTAGATGAATGCTACTCTTTACCGTCAATTAATTAGGAGTCTCCTTTTCTTTACCTACACCAAACTAGATATCAACTATGTTGTCAACTGTCTTTCAAGGTTCATGCAAGAACCTAAGGTTTCAAATTGGAATGCAACAAAGTGTGTTTTGAGATACATTTATGATACAATGGAGTATGGCCTGGAATTCAAGCAAACTAAACATTTTCTTTGCAAGGATACAAGGATGCGAACTATGCAAGTTCAATGGATGGCAAGAAATCTACTTCAGGCTTTGTTTTCTTTTTGGGATATGGTTTGATATCATGGGGGGAACAAAAAGTGAACAATTGTTGCTCGCTCTTCCACAAAGATAGAATATTGCATCACAAATGGAGTTGTTTATGAGGTGATATGGTTACATCGCATCTTCACAAACATGGGTTCTAAGACACATCCTACAACTTTGTTCAGCAATAATCAAAGTGTACTAAAGCTTGCTCAAATCCTATTTTTCATGAGCACACTAAACACATTAAGGTTCAATGCTACTACATCCATGAACATGTCCAACAACAAAATATCCAACTCCAATATTGTTTCTCTCAAGAGCATCATGTTGACAGCTTTATCAAATCTCTTGCAGCAATGAGTTCAAAGCTTTTCATACTTTCTCGATTTGTTCTCTTGAGAGCATGATGTAATAAGAGGGTGATCATTGGAAAATAATAACATTATATCATTGTAACATAATGTTAATAATGCCACTATTGGCATAGTGTGATGGCTTAATTGTGTTATTGTTGTTCTTGCCACCAAGGTTAAAACCCCGTTGGGGTGTTATCGTTCAATGTTTATGTTGGGTATGAGGTCCCCCATTTGTGACCTCACCAATTCATAGCTCTGGGTCAAAAGCGTTTACCCTTTTAAGAAAAAAATAACATAGTGTTAATAATATTAACCAACTATTATTATTAGCATAAGGTGGTTTGGGGTAAATGGTCGATTTCCTCTTTGGAACGAATTATACTCTCATATATATTTTGCCTCTTCATAATAATACATTGCTCATTTGCCTTCTTCAAATTCTATTCTTTTCCTCTCCCATAGTAACACAACTCAACATCTTCATCCCATTCATCTACCTCCTCCCTCTCAAACTCTTTGCAAATCACATTTAAGGGCCTTTCATCCACAAATAATTTTGTCAACTCCTCAAGGGATTTAATTTTTTCCTATTCTTGCAGTGCTATCCCTTAGCTAATTGTAGACTCTATGGCTTTCCTTTCTAAAAACAGCTCTTGCTCACAAGGTGAGTATTTATTCTCACCATTCTTCTTCGCCTTCTCACAACCCTTCAATGTCTTTGCTATAACTTTATTTTTCTTCCCATTATTGCATGCCTCATACTACTCCAACATCCACCATAATCCCTCCAACTTAAACTCCATTTTTTGTAGCTTCCTTGGCTTGTCTTTTGTTTGCTTTTGCCTCTTCCTTTATCTTATTTTTTCTTCCAACTTGGTTACCCTCTTTTTCATATCATGAAACAAATCCACCTCTGCATCCATAGCCATACTTGCAACTCTCCTCTGAGCTATTTAGAACTTTTCTCACAAATTCTCTACTCCCAACATTTTAGGATGCTTTGATACCATTCTGATGCAGACAACATCTGTTGCTGCAAGTATATGTTCTAATCCAGCTGATAAGAATCAAAATAGAACAGCAAAGAACAATGCATAGTGAATCCAAACAGAACCACAAAATTAAACAGCATAATGAATCATGCAAACACTCCATTGATTCTCTATTATATAATTTATTTCATTCCAATGTATACAAAACTGCACAGTATCCCTGAAAAGATTGCTGAGCAATTTCCTACCTTTTAATTTACTGAGCTTCCCTTACAAAATAGCAGACCACCTCTAATTGTTCCCTGGCCCAGAAATCCCAAAAATAAACTCCCTCCCTCCTAGCAACGTTCCCCCTCATAAAACGAATACAGAACAAACTAAATAGAGAAACCACTAAACGACCACTATGTAGGCTCTAGTGACAGTTTCAAATTAAATTTCAAAAACATCTAAACAACGAGAAACAGACAAATGTTGTGAGCCACAGCATAAAATGGATAGTCACATCAATGCCTGATATCACTACAAAGTTGTCTGGTATGGTACCACTAATCCAGCAGGTGTGCCCAAGAGGACACCACATTCAGATGACGAATAGACTGAAATGGATGTAGAAAGATATGCAAATAACAAATCAGGGTTTCTAGACACAGAATAACAAGCAATCAAACACAATAGTAGAGCTGTGACTGCAAGTTATAGGATGCAAAGTTCTGTACAAGATCTGAGTGTTTGAATGCATGCTGCAAGATGTCCACCTTATC
Organism: Sequoiadendron giganteum; assembly: GCA_007115665.2. Classification (NCBI taxonomy): domain Eukaryota; kingdom Viridiplantae; phylum Streptophyta; class Pinopsida; order Cupressales; family Cupressaceae; genus Sequoiadendron; species Sequoiadendron giganteum. The sequence continues at coordinate 514,588,776 of CM021106.1, read as the reverse complement.
ACACATACACTGCTCAGAGAATGAATAGGATATATTAATAACAAATGTGGAAGTTGAAGAGACGTCATGGCAGTTAGAAGATACACAACAGCTCACCTACTGTCGATTAATATCTTCTGTTTTGTCATTTCTGGAAACTCCACTAAACACCTGAACTGGAAAGGGCCAACACTGTTGGAGCCACGCAGCATAGAATAAAGCGGAATTAGTATTTCATGGTATGACCACGTGTGCTTGGCAAGCTCCAGAAGCTTATGGTGAAAACAATATATGGTGCAACTGCAGAGTACTTCTGTTGTACAACAATATGTACAAAGTTCCAGACCTTCCTCGATAATCACCTGTTATTGTGAATAACCTGAAGCTACAGATATTTCAATAAGCTAAAGCTTTGAAATATAGCTATGACACCAACCTTTACTTGTTGTTATTAATGTTACTTAATTGATGAGATGTAGCTAGAGCAGGCAACCTCATTTGTTTCAGATACCCAAACAAATCTATAGGACCTTTGGAAAGAACTTCCAACATTTACCCAGCAAAAGCAACTGAAAACATTTGGAAGCATCCAGCAATAAACGGTTCCCATACTAGAATTTCAGAATCTCAGATCCACTTCAACATTTAGAAACCTGCATATAGAACTCTTAGCATATATTTCAAAGAAGATCTATTTTTAAAAAATTAACTGTGTGCACCTTCCTTTTGGTTGTAAAATTTCCTAAAAAGTTTAAAGCAACGCAGTCCCATAAAGAGGGCTACTGCTTCAATTATTATGGCCCAGGTGACTTCATGAGAAGATTTCAATCCAGCTACAAGAAGTAGAATATTGCACAGGAATAAGGCAGGCTCCCATGTGAGGCTACTTTTGCAATGTTTTTGGAGCAGATGATCCTCTGTAACCTATTTAAAATGGAAACCTTCCTTACGGTTATAAAATTTCCTAAAAAGTTTAAAACAACGCAGTCCCATAAAGAGGGCTACTGTTCCAATTATTAAGGCCCAGGTGACTTCATGAGAAGATTTCAATCCAGCTACAAGAAGTAAAATATTCCACAGGAATAAGGCAGGCTCCCATGGGAGGCTACTTTTGCAATGTTTTTGGAGCAGATGATCCTCTGTAACCTATTTAAAATGGAAAATTGCAAATTAAATAATATATCTTAAAACCCGGAACTTATTTCGGAAGCGACTTTTGGGCTACTGGCAGCAACAGGATTATGAAGATATGCAATTCCCGCTCGAGATATGTTAAAGAATTTTTGCGCCAAATAGCAGGTATATTTATAGTCTGAAAGTTTTTTGAAATTTTCTCCAATAATATGACTGGCAGTATGTTTTCCGATTCTGAAAAGACCTGTAGCAGAAGAAAAAGATATAATTTCACATGTGACTATTTTACAGTACTTTCACGGCCGTATTCTTAAGTAAATTCCCGCCTTCCCCCTTCATCGAACCACAAGGAAAAGGAGCAGCTCTAAATTTATCGATCAATGATGCAGCTCTACATTTCCCAACCTCTTAGGCTTTTTTTTAACGAAGATGCCTAAGAAATCAAGAAAAACATAACAGAATGCCAGATAAAGCTATAATTAACCTAAATGCTTATTCAAACCCCGATTTATTGAACCCTTGCAAAGCTCTTAAAAGAAAAATAAGATATTTCCACACTTCATTTCTATCGTCTGGTAGTAAATACGGTTCTAACGTTACAAATAAACTTCGCAATTTATCAAACATACCATTACGGCTTTAAATTTACCGATGCGTGTCTAAATTTGCAGATACAGCTCTAAATTCACAACTTTTGGGGATTTTTTCAACAAAGAAGCCATAATTTGAAGAAATGCATAGGCTCAAGCTATATTGGCACATAGTAGAAGCAAATGCCCTAAACTCTCGCAGGATTTTGACAAATTCATGCAAATCTTCAACCAAATAATGAAAACCTCTGAAATCCAGCATTTTGTGCAGATTTACCTCGTTCCCCGCAAAATTTAGCCAATCTTCGACGAAATTGATAGAATTCCGCCAAATTTAATCCATTGTCCAGCAAATTAGAGAATGTTGAGCTCCAAAAAAGTGTAATCCACACACCATGAAGCTCCCTGCTATCAGGCCATTTTGAGAATACTGTAATAAGCCAAAATCGAATATTGTGGTCCGCGCGATTCGATCCCTGGTTTAAAGGAGATCTTTATGCCAACAAAACTGATCGGAAGGAAGTAGTTCCTTTTGCGCGCCGCATATATCGCAATATCTTGCCATATTTCCAAGCCTGTCTGGCTCGGCTTTTACTCTAGGCCCGGAGTTGTAAACCTCTGGTTACATTGGTCGAGGCTGATTAAACCGTGGACTCTATTGGTTTTCAATTTTATAAAGTTAATTTAATGTTAGGGAATTTAAAGAAAGTTCAATGGGATAATATTAAAGCATTGATAGGCTGTATGGAGATAAGCATCTTGCCACTAGTGCTTAATTTATATTTTTCATCTCTTTACTTTCATTTCGGACGAGATTTTTAAGAAGGGATATTGGAAAGGAAAAGAAACTTTCCCTAACCTTGATCCACCTATTCTTAACTAATTAAGTTAATTTTTTTATTGGGATTAGATAACTAAACAATTATTTCTTATTTTGGGAAAGTAAATATGAAGCGGAATATTTAGCTTTAAGATTAATGGTGGAAGATAAATTTAATGTTGCATAAAAATGTCTATTGAAAAAATATATTTTTATGTCTATACATCTTCTTGAAATTGAAATAATCTATCGATTTGATGTGGGTCAATCCATAAGATAATTTCATGAGGAAATTTAAAGAAATTCACTAATTGTTAGTGCATGTTATTTTATTATATTTAATTAATTATCATATTGTATTAGTATAGCCACTAGCTATTCTCCATAATGTGTATTCTTTAAGCCATCATCTCATCTCAAGCATACCATACTATAACATCACAAAACAAGAGCAAACCAACTACCATGATGGACCCATTAAAAACGCACTTTCTACATATTTTGTCTTATTAACCATATCACATTTTTTTACATTATCAACCAAAAATATTCTAATTATGTTGTCATTTCATTATGTTATCAACCTTAAAAGGAAAAAAGAGATTTGTCATTATAAATAGGAAAAGAAGATCTTAATAGATGAAAAAAAATTTGTTATAAATGTTTTTAATTTTGAATTTGATTTTGTTTGGGGTTTTGTGATTTATAGTTTTGGAGTTTCTAAATTATGGTATCTAAAAAAATGGATCTTTCCTTTCACTTGTAGGTTTATAAGCTAAGCAAAAAATCAAACTCTATTTATTATTGTGTGTTGTAACCTCATGTCCCCACAGCAACTCTGCATATTTTAAAAATCCACGTGGCTCCACAAATTTATTTCCCTCTTTTTTAAGATTTGCTTTTTTTTTTCTTTTTCTATTTTTTTTGGTACAAATTATTATTAATACTGTTAATACAAATTTAAACTGGTTGCTAAAAATTAAGCATTCATGGGCCATCAGCTCCACAAATAACTCCTAAATAAGTTGAGCAGTGACTGCTAGCCAAAATAAGCTAAGCAGACGCATGGGGACATGAGGTAAGTAAAATGAGGAGTGGGTGCTCCTTAGCTTATCAAGGTTGTAGACTTTTTGAGGAGGATTTGTGTAGAGCTTTAGAAAGAGCATTTAGAAGACCTTAAGAAGTTCAACCAAACATAATTTTTTAGCTCTCATATTTTTATAAATAGATCATATCCAATGCAATAGATGAACTTGTAAGTAAATAAAAAATTTGACTATAATCCATGCGAAAAAAAATTATCATAATAATTTTCCACATAATGTAAAAAAAGGAATGGCATTTGTTTGCCACAAAATATTAGATTAAGGTTAAGCATTTCTTGTAAAACCAATAATGCCCATAACAATCAACTAGAGATTTGTTGGTTGGCTCTAATTACCTATATTTCATCTATGGTATTTTATAATCTATGCATAGGAGGCATACTCATTAATTTTATAATAAGTTGCAACATTATTAGTGGTTATTTTTCAGTGCTAAGCTAAATTTTAAGGTTGTAAAAATTGGAGTTCTATTGTAAAATATAAAATTATTTTGTAGGGGCTCTAGTGGTTAAGATCACTCAACTCATTGCAAATTTTATAGTCTACAAATTTTAAAGTCATTAGATGTAGCAAATACATTTTTAAACCAAAATTTTAGTACAAACAAGAAATGTGTTGATACGTTGCAGTTGTAGTCACTACCAAAGGTTGTAAGAATAATGTGCAAAAGTCATAATATACGTAGTTTTATGTGCACTATTTTTACATCACTCATTTCTACTATCAAAACTCTGATGAATTGTAAAATCTAGAAATGCAATAAATCATATATCTAGTTTAATAAAAAAAATGATAAGAGGTTAAATTGTCATATCAATGCTAGAAGTGTGGTAGTTAAAATACAATTTCTTAGCTTAAGATTTAGTGACATTTATCAATATTTAAGATTATTAAACCTAATATTATGTTTAAAGTTCTTGAAAATTTTGAATTTTAATATGTAAAATTAACTAACTATATAATGATTATATCCATTCTATATTCAAATTTATCAAAAATAGATCATAGTAGAAGGTTAAAGAAAAAAATCATGTTAAATAATATTTACTTGTACCCAAGTAATGATGAGCCAAGGAGCTTATGTTGAAAAATAATAATGTTCATCTACAACTTGGGTTTTAACCTACACACATTATTAAATAGTTGTCTATGGTCAAAATTTACTTTTGTGGGTTTTTGCCCTCTCGGGTTTGAAAGCTAAGATTTTATTATTATTTTTTGGATTCGCCAATTTATATTGTTAAATAATAGTTTCAAGTTGTCACTAAAATATTAATGAATAGACCTATAAGCAAGATATAAGCATGTGTCCAAAAAAGCTCAAAACAAACCAACTGGAGTACACTTGACTCTTAAATGTAAAACGTAAATATTATTAAGAAGCCACTTCTAAGGTCTATAAAACTTCCTCGTTGCATCCTTTTTTTAAGAGAGTTAGTGATTTTTAAAATGGGTACTATAGTATGGTTGATGGCTAAGAAAAGGTAAATTACCTTTCTTAGAGAAATTTTAGATTTTAGGTTGAAAAAATCTTCAAGACCAAGGCAATCATCATTCTCCATGCGATAAAAATAACCTTGGGGAAGACTTTTATTTCCACATCCCATTACTATAGAGTTAATATTGGTTTGCCTTTGATGTTTGTAGCAATCTTTCTTGAGGTAGGGGAGTTGAAGGATGTCATTCAAATAATAGTTGAAGCATTAATAAAGCCATAATGGAGAGAAGGTCAAAAGACCATATTGAAAAATGTCATGGTTGTTCTTAGTTTTCATCTTGATGATTGGGTCTAGCATGTCATCAATCCACCATATATTGGCTTCCTATTTGTCATATCAATAATGAGCCAAAATGAAACACAAAGGAAACAAAAGGAAGATTGGGGAATTAAATTCCTCGAGGTTATTTTTGGTGCAACTCCAACATAGGGGTGGATTGATTTTTTTGTATTTGAGGTTGGAAGCTTTGACTTGGGTAATGGTGAATATTTTGACATGGAGGAAGAGGTATGAAAATAGTAAATATATAAAAATGTAATGGTTTTTGTTAAACCCATAATTATGGCATGTAACAAATAAAATAATGTAAATAATCTCTCTCATCCTATGGGGTTTTTGATAATGGGCCCTCCACATGAGTAGCTATCAAAATGTGTAACTCTTTTTTATATTAATATAGAAGGGTTGACCCTCTGTGACCACATTTACTCATCAGAAAGAAAGAAAGAAAGAAAGAAAAAAAAAAAAAAGAAGAAGAAAGAGTATGAAAAGTATATATATTGATGTTTTTGAATGGAATTATAAGTATGTCTTTGATAGGACTAATAATATAGTTGTAATATACAGGTGTAAATGTGCCTTGAATCTAAAACTTGTATAAGAAGACCAATGTTAAGATATCTTCTTTATACTTTTCAAAAGGGATAGTTGCAAGCTCAAAGAAGTTATGTTGTAATTTTTTTTGTTCAGATATCAATCAATGTTGTCATCTGTAAATATATTATGCATTGTAAAGAATGTTGGTATAAGAACTATGCTATCCTACTCTGAGTTGTGTTGTGAACAAAATATTTCATAAAGGGTTTGACCAAGAAGACTATTTGCTAGAATTAGCTACAAAAAGGTTGAGATGCAGTTGATAAGGATTTGTTGGCTTGAGTATACCTTTTACTTATTATAGAAGTTTATTTGGTGTTGTCATTGTAGAGAATTTGATGAGTGCAATGTATTGAAAACCATAAATGTGTATTGAGTATTAAAAGTTTTTAGCTCTTGCTTGAACATTCAAATGGGTGAGAGTCAATAAAAATGCTCTTGTGCATTCATCAAATTCAAATCATCCATAAATGTGGATTGAGTTGAATGTATGACATGTGTGCCCCTTGACCACCCCTTACAATATTTTTTAAGAGTATTAATGGTGTTTATGTAACTGATGTATGTATTTGTTGCAAAGTGGAGTATACAACATCATAGTTGTCTGGGATTATAACCTAGTTAATAGTGTTAGTGTGTTGGGGAGTATATATGCCTTAGGGGCCCTCCCAATTTTATTATCAATATATACATATATATTTTTACATTCTTTTATTTATTTTTGTTTAGTCTATAGGTTTTCTCATCTTTTCTTTGCATTGGGTTTGTTTCTATTTATATATTATTTTAATTTAGATATATTTTCCCTTGTTATTGAGGCACTTATATAGCGTATTTGTATGGTTTATTTCTTTATATTATTATGTGTTTGTTTATATATAAGGAGTATGTTTGATTTTACATTGGTAGAAATATGCATATACTATATGATTTCTCTCTTGTTTATTTTTCTTTTTTATTATTTATTTCTTATATGATCATATGTATCTATTATTGTTTCAATTTGTTCTCAAGTGAGGAAATAAAAATGTCCAAACTGTCCTTTCTCGATCTGTCTTGGATAGGTACATAGTGGTGAAAAAATGTGATAGTGGGTAGTACCATGAAGGTAAATACAAGTGACAATTTAGAAGAACAAGAATAGTCATTGCAAATGACTAGGCATGATAATATTCTACAAAAAAGAGGTGGGCTACAGTAGAATACAAAAGGTTCCCATAGTCATCAAATTTCTATGTCAATTCATAAATAACAATTTGAAGGTGTATGGTCAATGAATGTTAGTAATCAAAAGGACATTCATCATACAAGGAGATGAACTCTAGTAAGGGGAAAACGACAAAGAGGGATTTGCAAGGTTCTATAATAGCAGAGAAAATAGGTGCAAAAATATTCCATAGCCTATATAAGCCAAAAGAACACAAAATAAGTAGCAATCTATGGAAATATTATTCAAGGCAGTGTATTTGTAAATGATGGTGTGATACCAAGATTACAAGGATAGTGGGTTGAAGGAAGTTTTATAAAGCTTCAAGAGTTTAATGAAGATAAATAGTGTTAAGTGTCAAAAGGGCAGTCAAATGAAGAAGCCTACACTACTATCTTAATTATTTTCTCCATCCTCTCATAGGGTGATGAATGATAATAGTATGACAATGTCAATGCAATATCAAAGGGGTTGTTGGTGAATGGTAGTCAACACAATGATCCAAGCAAGTGATAGTCAAGAACAATAAAAGGATTACATAAATCAAGGCTTATAATGTATAGTTCAGTCGTCACAATAAGTGAATATCAAGGCCATTAATTTAACAATAATCTATGAAAGACATCAATAGGTTAGCTTGTAAGGATGCTAAAGAAAAAAGAGATAATGGCTAGTGAGCTAGGTTACCAAGAGTCTCTAAGATGAGTGGTGTTTATATAATATAGAGACAAACATATACATTATTTTTTCCAATAAGAAGAATTTTAAGGTTCTTCAAACCATTATCAAGGCTATTCACTAAGTGCTCAACATGGAAGAGACTTGATGAAGAACTAAGGTGATTTATTAAGCCTTAAATAAGACCTTAAAAGGACAATTTCCCTTTCATAATGCAAAATACCATATTCCTACGCCTAGAAAAGTGGTTGAAATGGTTGTAAGCATGTTTGATGCAATCAAGGTAGGGGGTATTATCATACAATCCAACCATGCAGTACCATAATAAAAAAATCATAAATCAATTCATAACAATTCATCCAAATATCCACAATCACAATAATAATTTAATTATTTGATTCATCTAACAAATATGTTTCAATAAAGTACATATCCATATTTTATACATTGCATTATTCACATTCATCTCCAACTCAGAATCATCTCTTTTTGGTATTCATCCCTCTGCACCCTATCACCTTTCTACATTTTTTTATTTTTTATCACTCCTCTATTGCTAATGTATGTTCTCTTTGATGGCTTCCAACAACCCTTGATCTATGCCTCTCCTATGGCCCAAAAATACCTTGAACAAATCATTTCTTCCCCCTCATATACTTTCTCATGAGGAAGTTCAACTATCAAACTAAGAAGTTTAACTATCACAATTGATTCTCATTCTCCCAAAACTAAATTGGCTTCCCGAGAATATGTTTTGTCTTTTCTACACAAGAAATTTTGACCACCAAGCATCATCCAAGAAATTTTTGACCTTATACATTCCTCTTTTCATGGATGTGATCTTACGTAAACCTCTTTTGGCTAGATTGTGAGTTCATGAGCTTGTGAACTTCTTTCAACATTTGTACAGGTTCATGAATGAGTCAAATCATTGAAACAATCTTCTTTTGACAACAAGGGGAGTTGATGAACCCATGACGTTAACGATCAATGAACTTAGAGGTTCATTAACTTGAAAAATTGCCATGTGAGTTCTTCTTTAGCATTTCTTATGGCTTTCTAACTTGAATTTTCACCAAAATGAGCATCTTTTGGTGAACAAGGAAGTTCACAAACTTAGACAAATTTTTGAAACAAACTTTGTCGATAAAATGATCTTCCATGAGATTATTCTCATCAAATTCTCCCCTTTTTAATTATTGGTCATTCAACAAAAATTTGAACCTGCGAACCTTTCGATGAATCAAATAGTTCATGAGCTCTCACATATATCGAAAATGAAAATTAACTTAAACAATTTTCTCATTGTTACTTTGTTAATTGGGCAAACTATGTCATCAAAGAACTATTTTGACAACCTAGTAGGTTCACAAACCCCCAACTTTGTTGAAAAAAAAATATTTTAAACTCTGCCAAAATAACAGCCAAATAAAGTTGAAATTCTCTTGAAGAAAAACCACAAAACCAACTTAAAGCACAATAAAATTGTGCCAAAACTAAAAAGAAAACTTGAATTTTTTGTACAATGTAGGATTGCCCATACACCCTAGAGCACTCTTGCATCAATGTCCTACATGCATGACCAGTGGCATTATTAAGACTCTAGAGAGCATTTGAGGAGCCATTATTAGTTCAACAACATTTGTAGCAATATTTTTAACATTATACAAGAATCAAGGAGAACGAGAACAATTGTTAGAGATTTTCTTCAAGTAATTCCATTTTTTTAGGATTTACAACTTAAAAATTCCTATTTGTATGCCACAAAGGAGTCTTTGAAGGAGAAAAAGTCAAGCCTATATTCCCAAACACCCAAGGAGGTTTGCTAAGAAATTTCAAGGCAAGTATCCTCATTTATTCGAAGACATGTGTCATATATTTGCTAATGTTGTTAGATATACAAGGGGAGACACCTTAAAAAGGCTAAGACATGTATTTTTCATGATAAATATCTTATGTAAGAGAATTTATCAATTATCAAACATTGTAGCTCAATTTTCTAAGTAAGAAAATATTTGTAAGAAAAGTTGTATTCAATCATATATACCTTTGTGATCAATAAAAAGCAATTCCAAGGCAAGCATCCTCATTTATTCGAAGACATGTGTCCTATATTTGCTAATGTTGTTAGATTTACAAAGGGAGACACCTTGAAAAGGCCGACATGTATTTTTCATGAGAAGTATCTTATGTAAGAGAATTTATCAATTAGAAAATATTATAGCTCAATTTTCAACTGTATATACCTTTGTGATCAATAAAAAACTATTTTTTACCTTCTCATAGTTGTGTATTGTGCATATTATAGAATGATTGATTATGCCTTGTGATAAATATGCTTATCCTTGATTAATAGTCTCATTTACTTCTCTTTATACAATAGTCCACCTATTTTATAGGTCATGTTTTGTGTTTGTATCAAGTTTCGTGTAAGATTTAGATGCGATGACATTCCTTTTGAATATTATTATAAACTTAAAACCTTTCTATGAAACACTTATGCAAAACATGTCAAAACTTGAGTTGTGTATATTGTGTTGGCCTCTAAAATCACATTGTGTATGATAAAGCAAGTACAAGTCATTAATAATTTTAGTGTATCATCTCATTTCAATTTTTAGTTTCGATTTCAAGCTTAGTTTGTATCCATTTTCCTTGCAAAAACAATAGAATATTTTATTTTTAGGTGTTACACTAAGGGAACTATCCCTCTCTGGAGATTCACTCCAAGTTTTTAGGTCATCCATATCCTACAAGTGTTTCCACTATGTTAGTTGAAATGAGAGTTTCCACATCATCCTCCAAAGTGAGCATTCCAACATGACAATAATTTATGGTACGCCCAATGGGATATGGTTTGATGATATTAACATCATCCACTAAAGGATTTTTGTGTGTTCTTCAGTGTATTTTTTACATACAAGGCATCTTTATTCAAGCTCCATGGTAACTCAAAGTTCAAATGGTTTAAACAACCCATGTACTAGTATGTTTTAGTTTACAAGGAAAAAAAATGATTGCTCTCATTTCAAAGCATTACTAAATGAATTTAGAGTTTTTTTTATCTTTTAGCATGTCATTATTTCATGTAAATATGTCTTATTCCCCTCCATTTCATGAATATGATGTTCATATTCCTACCTATCAACCATGTCAAGTTGGGACTGGTCCTAGTTTTATCATAAATACTTATATTGCAACAAGTTACCAGCATTATACTAATGCTTGCCACCCTCCCATCCCTACTCAGCCTTCTTGGAAGCCTACTCATGCTAATAACCAACATCAAAGATCTTATATTATGCCCAATCAAAATATTTATCCATATAGTAGGCCCCACAATATTAACAAAATCTTGAAGATATAGTGTTGGATATTTAATAATAGTTGAACATTATTAGAAAAGAGGAGGAGTATAACTTACAACAAGAAAAATTGGCTTATCAAGCTTATCTTCACCAACAAGAGATGGAGACACAAATAATATTTCCTTCTAGGAAGGTTGTAGACAAGGAAAAATAGTTAAGGTAACAAATTAAAATATCTTCTTTCGATCTTCATTTTAAAATTCCAAGCCTTAGAGATCCTCATCTATTTAAAGAGCATGTACATGTACAATTTTAGTATATTAACCCATAAGAACAACCCCCTCAATCTTCTAGAAACTTAAAAATCCCTTGAGAGTTCCCTCCCAAAACAATTTTCTTGTCCTATGTGATGCCCCCTTATAGAATTATGATAACTTTTTCCTTTAACCTTCTGAATCAAGATCTTCAAAGGGCCTAAGACCAATGGTTTTTAAATGGTATATTCTAAGAGAAATTTTTAATGCTAATTCACTCGATTGTTAGACTTATATTTAATGTTGATAATTGAAGATATACAAATAGTACTTGTAAATATCTTCTATAAGTTATGATATATATATATACATATACATATATATACAGATATATATATAGATATATATACATACAAATATATATATAGTCTGCAACTCTACTTGTTTAAAGATGCAAGTTAGACACCATAAAGTGTATGTTATTTGTAAATTCTCCAATTATTACATGCATATGCAGATCAAATAGATTGGTGTCTATCTTATTCACTATCTCTGTTATTATTATCCTTTCAATCATGCAAGTTTATGAGGGTTGGGTATCTGACTTTCTTTTGATGAATATATAGCCTGAATCGATGACCAATTGCCCCTTAAAAGCGATTTGATCTACTTGTTTGAGTGTAATAATACTCTACCTTTAATCGATCTACTGTAGAAATGCCTTTATTCTCAAAGGGTGCTCATTGTATCTAATTGAACCTTTAACTCATGTGTTTAATACTAGTTTGTGTGTTTGGGTTATTAACATTGAATTGTAGCTTGATTTTAGGGGATGTATGCTCCCTTGGAGCAACCTTGATCTCCTATATGAACTCAATTAGTCTTCCCAAATTTGATGCCAATTGCTTTGATAATGTTTGATCTTTAATACCCTCGATTGGGAAAATGACACAACTCTTCATTCTTCAAGTTAATTGCACTTCTTTGAAATGACATGTTTAATCAATGATTTTTACTTATAATAACAAGTTAGCCTCCTGGTTGGATCGTTGTTGTGGGTCATTTGTTTATAAATAAATAATATTATCTTATTAATAGGGGTGTCATCCATTTTCCATAAGATAGCATTAATTTATATATTTTATGTTATTATTTTGTTCATTATTAGCTCTTTTTTCCTTAAGTAGATAAATAGGGATTATTACATTCCCCCTCCTTGAAAATGCTTTCCCACAAGAATTCATAGGTTAGGTTGTTTGAAGACTCGATCATTCTCCCATGTAGCATCTTCCTCAGGTAATCCTTTCCATTGGACGAGATATTCTTTGATGAATCTATTCCTTAATCTTCTTTCCCTTGTGTTGATTACTTTATTGGGGATCAAAACCAACTTACCTCCTTTATTCAAGGGTGGAAGTTCAATGGAGGGTGTAATTTGTTGACCTAATGCCTTCTTAAGACATGATACATGGAATAAATTATGTATTCTACTATTTTATATTAGTTCCAATTCATATGCCACCTATGTTGGCCTTGTCGTTGCACCAAAAGATCGACCTTTCAATGCCCGATACAAGCGTCAGTTAAGATCCACGGGAGGTGGTTAAACCATGTCGTGAACACAATGGGAGATGTTGGCGTTTAGTCCAAAAATCCCCCCCTCAGCATCAACTGAGGGGTTCGAACCTGTGATTGACTCTGATACCAATTTTTGGCCTTGTAGTTGCACCAAAATATCGACCTTTCAATGCCCGTTACAAGCGTTAGTTAAGATCCACGGGAGGTGGTTAAACCATGCCATGAACCCAAAGGTAGATGTTGGGGGTTAGTCCAATAACCTATCCTATTCGTTTGGTCACCTTGTAAGGTCCTTAAAACTAGGGTTTTAACTTTTTAGCACCACTTCTCTTTAGGGATGACTATTGGTATGGATGTAGGCGGAGGTAGACCAAATCGCCAACCTCAAAACTTTTCTCAACCCTGTGCTTATCCACGTGGATCTATTGTTGGTTTTGGGCATGATGTAAATTATTCTTAATGGATTTAAGAATATTTTGGAATTCTTGGACCTACTCTTTGGCCTTGGGTGCCTTACTTTCTCTAAAGGCCAAGTCTAAGAAGGATATTACATCATACCCATACAATTCCTTAAATGGTGTCATACCAATTGACATGTGGTAAGTGGTGTTGTAGTAGTATTCTCCTAAATGAAGCCACTTAATCCATACCTTTTATTATCCTACCATATAGTTATGCAAGTAGCCTTCAACCCATTTATTCACAATTTCATTTTTCCCATCTATTTGAGGGTGATAGCTGGTACTTGGGGTCAATTTTGTGCCTAATAGTTTGAATAGTTTTGTCCAAAAGATACTCAAAAATCTACTATCACAATCACTTACTATGTTTTTGGGAACCCTGTGGACTCTAAATACTTACTTAAAGAATAGATCGGCAACTTGGTGTGCTTTATATTTGGAAGAGAAGGAAAAAAGTGGGCCTACTTGGTTAATTGAACTACAACCACATAGATCAATCTTTTCCATGGACCCTAGGAAGCCCAATGGTGAATTCCATTGAAATGCTTTCCCATTTTTGATAAAGAATGGGGAGGAGTTCTAACAAACTAATGGGTTAGGTATGTTTTATCTTATTTTGCTAGCATGTAGTGCATTCCCTCACAAATTTAAGGACATAGTCCTTAAGGCCTTCCCAAGTGAACTTTTCCCTGACTCATTTGTAAGTTTTAAAGTACCCTAGGTATCCTGCCAATAGGGTCTCATGAATGGCCTTGAAGATTTTCTCCTTTAGTTTTGATTCTGATACTAAGTATACTTGATCCTTGTAATAGATGATGTTATCTACTACCTTATATTGCTCATCTTGTACCTCTCCCTCCAATTGTTTTCTTGCAAAATTATTCTTCACATATAGAGGGTTTTCGGGATAGAGCATCAACCACTACATTTATTTTCCCCTTAATGTACTCAATATCAAAATAGTAAGCTTGGATTTTGCTAACCCATTTTTGTTGTCATTCATTGAGATCCTTTTGCTCCAAGAAAAACTTCAAGCTATTGTGGTTTGTTCTCACAACTAATTTTCCACCAACCAAGTATTGCCAGAATTTAGCTAATGCACATTATAGCGAGAATTTATTTGTCATATGTAGAGTATAGCCTATCATTATCCTTCAAATTTCTACTTTTGAAGGAAATGGGGTGTCCATTTTGCATTAAGACTACACCAATTCCTTCTCCTAATGCATCACACTCTAGCACAAAGTGTTGGTTAAAATAAGGTAGGGAAAGGACTGGGAAACTATTCATGCTCTCTTTCAACTTATCAAACACTTGTTGTGCATTATCAGACCATTTGAATGTGCCTTTTTTGTGAGGCTAGTTAAGGGAGCCCCGAGTTGGGAAAACCCTTTTACAAATCTTCTATAATAGCTACATAGCCCATATAAGCCACGTAATTCGGTGAGGGTCTTTGGTGGGGGCCAGTCTAAGATGGCTTGGATCTTTTATTGATGTACTTGTACTCCCTTGGAACTAATAATGTGTTCTAAGTATAGGATTTCAGTCATATTGAATTTACACTTAGAGGCTTTGGCATATAATGACTTTTCTTCCATGATCCCCAAGACTTTATCCAAGTGTTTCAAGTGATCTTCCCATGTCTTGCTATAAATGAGTATATCATCAAAGAATACTAGCAATATCTTTCATAATTGTCTCCCGAATATGTGGTTCATGCAATATTGAAATGTGGTGGGTGCATTGGTTAAGACAAATGGCATTAACCAAAAATTCATAGTGACCATAGCGGCAACAAAAAGTCATCTTATGCAAATCCTCCTCTGTCACTCTTATTTGGTGGTACCCCGAATGCAAGTCAATCTTAGAAAAATATATGGCACCACGGAGCTCATCTATCAACTTATAAATCTTGGTTATGAGGTAATGATTCTTTATTGTCTTCTTATTGAGTTATCTATAGTCAATGCATATTCACAAGGTTCCATCCTTTTTTTGACTAGCACTACGAAAGATGCAAATGGACTAGAACTAGGTCTTATATGACCCATTTTAAGTAGCTCCTTGATGCACTTTTCTATTTCATCCTTGAATCTTTTGGGATACATGTATGGTGTGGTGATAACTAGCTTGGTGCCTTCTTCCAATTCAATAGTGTGTTTGAATCGTTTATGAGGGGGTCTCCTCAGTGGTATATCCCCAAAAATATGACTATGATTTTCAAGATGGGTTGTAAATCATCATGGTGATGCTTAGGTTTGATGCTTGATGATTTAGGAAGAACAAGACATTGGGCAGCCCAACCTATATCTCTATGCCTAAATATACTTTCCATCTTCTTGGTTGAAACAAATTGGAGGGCTCCATCGAATAGTCTGTTGAATATCACATTCTTACCATCCACTTTGAATTTAAATTCAATGGTTTGAAAATTTTGTGAATACTTTCTAATGGACATCATCCATTGAATTCCAAGTATTGCATTTGTCTCACCCAATTTGACAACATAAAAGTCATTGGTGACGGTGTAGTCACCAATTGTAAACTTCAATTTTGGTACCTTAGTTGAACAAGATATTTGGTAGCCATCCACTACCATCACACTAAATCCTTCATGCTAAATTTTTTGGAGCCCTCTCTTGGCTACCAATGCTGAATAAATAAAGTTGTGAGTAGCTCTGCTATCGATCAATATTATTATCTTTTCCCCTTGCAATACCCCATGAACTCTAAAGGAATTGAATCTTGGAGTTCCCGTCATAGTGGAAATTGTACCATCCTTCTTCCCTTTAGGTGTAGGTTCTTCCACCTTTGGTGGTTCTTCCTCTACTTCATTTTTCTCACTACTTACATCAGATTCATCCTTTTCCTTGTTTTCAAGTATGACTTCTATGTAATGGACCTTTCCTTTCCCCAGGCATCTATGTCTCAGTGTCCAAGGTTCTTTGCAAGTATAGCAAAGTTTATTTCTTCTTAACTCCTACATAGTTTCTTAATCCATTATCTTTCTTGGAAACTCCCTTGGGATAGGTGGCTTTGGTTTGTCCCTTTGGAATGAGAACCCTTTAGATGTAATCTTATTCTTTGTAGCGCTGAGGGCCTACAAGGGTTGAGGGCCTTGAAGTGTATTAGGGTTGAGGGCCTTGACCCAACCCCTTAAAGGATCCATTAGGCCATCCATGAATAGGACAACGAATCTTCTTTTAGAGATGTCGATGACCAATACCAAAAGCCTTTGAAAGTCTGCAATATATTTGTCAACATGCCCATCTTGCTTTAATTGTGCCAACTCCTTGAAGTGGAACTTGAGGTCCTCGTTGTCGAACCGCTCTATGAGCTTATCCATAAATTCCATATATTAAGTAATTTTATCATGGTCTAAGGTAACCATGCCATGGTACCACCATTCATGTGCCACCCCATCCAGATGTAACAAAACATACTTGATTGCTTCATCCTCCAACATGGGATTGAGTTGGAAGTATGTGTCCACCTTTTGGACCCATGATCATGAAGTGATCTTTCCTGGACCATCAAAGTATGGTAAGCTAAGCTTACCAATTTCCTCCTTAGGTCATTATGATTATCTATATTTCCTTTGTTAGGTAGATGTTTCATTTTTATTTCCATATAGTCCTTTAAGGACATATGTGTTTGTAATCCTCTGTCTAACCAATCTTGGCAGAATTATTCTTGTAGTTCTACCAATGTTGGTTCATTGCCTCTTTGTAAACCAACCCTAGGTGGGAAGGTAGGTATCATCGGTCTAGAATTAGTTATAGGGTCATGATGACTTGGGGTTCTATTATTTCTTGAATTTTCTTTATTTCCCCCACTATTTCCAACTTGATTGTTCTTGTGTGTTTTCAACACAATTTTTGTTAATGAGTCAATCATTTGTGCCATTTATTCTTGGGTAGACATAAATTTACATACAATCATTGAATTCTCTGTCCATATTATTGTCTCCTCATTCTCTAAAATTGAGACTATTGTGGATGCCTAAGACGTTGAAGGTTGTTCTTCCTTCAGGAGCTCAGGGAGGTTCCCACAATTTATTTATTTCTCTATTGTAGTATCTCCTTTCTCTTTCACTCATCCACCTTCATAGGCTGGTAGGTTTGACCACTCTGATACCACTTGTGATGTCCCCTTATGGAATTATGGTAACTTTTTCCTTTAACCTTCTAAATCAAGATCTTCAAAGGGCCTAAGACAAATCATTTTTATAAGGTATATTCTAAGAGCAATTTTTAATGCTAATTCACTCGATTGTTAGACTTATATTTAATGTTGATAATTGAAGATATGCAAATAGTAAGTAAATATCTTCTATAAGTTATGATATATATGTAGTCTGCAACTCTACTTGTTTAAAGATGTAGGTTAGACACCATAAAGTGTATATTGTTTGTAAATTCTCCAATTATTACATGCATATGTGGATCTGACAAATTGGTGCCTATCTTATTTGCTATCTCTGCTATTATTTCCTTTAAATTATGAGAGTTTATGAGGGTTGGGTGTCTAACTTTATTTTGATGAATATATAGCCTGAATCAATGACCAATTGCCCCTTAGGAGTGATTTGATTTGCTTGTTTGGGTGTAACAATACTCCAACATTAATCGATCTATTGTTGAAATGCCTTTATTCTCAAAGGGTACTCGTTGTGTCTAATTGAACCTTTAATTCATGCATTTAATGCTAGGTTGTGTGTCTGAGTTGTTAACATTGAATTGCAACCTGATTTTAGAGGGACTCATGCTCCCTTGGAGCATCCTCGAGCTCCTATATGAACTCAATTAATCTTTCCAAATTCGATGTCAACTACTTTGACAATGTTTGATCTTTAATACCCCATTTGGGAAAATGATACGACTCTTCATTCTTCAAGTTAATCACACTTCTTTGAAAAAGGCATGTTTAATTGATGCTTTTTACTTATAATAATAGGTCGGCCTCTTGGTTGGATTTTTGCTGTGGGTGATTTGTTTATAAATAAAGAATACTATCTTATTAGTAGGGGTTTCGTCCATTTTCCATAAGGTAGCATTAATTTATGTATTTTATGTTATTATTTTATTCATGGCTAGCTCTTTTTCCTTAAGCGAATAAATGGGGATTATTACATCCTAGAATTATTTTTATTTTCAAATGTGGACCTATTGTTTGGAAAAATAACTATTTTAGTGAGTAGATGAAGGAGATGTCTAAAACAAGAAAACATCAATTTATTGTTTGTAAGTTTTGTGTGATATGAAAATTGAATAATCATACCTATTGTGAGAGGTAAATGAGCATAGTCAATTGGAATAGTGGAACATAAAGCAAGAAGGAAGTGAGGAAGATGAGGATTTGATAATCTTGTTTGATGAAATTTCTTATTTCATTGGAAAAGGTGAGAAGAGCATTATGATGCTAACATCAACACAAGGTTTGAAGTGATAACAAGATACTAATGACCTATTGATGCCAAAAGTTGGCAAGGTAACAACCCTCTGTGGGAAACTCAGTTTTAGGGGGAACCTATTGCGCCAAACTGAATAGCCTCCGGATTTTTAAAGAAGTCGACTTCTTCTATAACAAGGGGTTTTGAATGGGATAAGGAAGCACATATAAAATAAAAGATCTAACTAAGGCGATACGTCGATATTTAGATGTTAGGCATGATAAATCTATCTTGAGGATACGACTTAAGGGCCCGTTGGGTAGTCTGTTGTGTTCCAAAATAAAAGATAGAGGCCTGAGTGATTCACCATATGACATAAAATAACATTCATACACGTTTACTAGAAAGAAGATTCAAAGACATGATCTAAACCAACAAACTTGTATTTATTTATAGAAGTCTACGAATGAAAACATCCAGTACAATAATGGCACAGTAAAACTTATCAAATATCAAAGAAAATAGAAAGGTCGAACAATGGCACAGTCTGTGAGTTCTTACAATAATCTAATACATCATTGAAAGGCCTAATTCTTCTATCAAAATTTGAACAAAAGTTGGGACTCTTCACACACCCTTGCTTCTAAGGAAGAAGCAATATTTATAATGGAAACCCGACTTGATGAGCAAGCAACAAGAAATATTCTCTGATCATGAGTAATGATGAGAATGCAATGATTTTTCTCTAGCCGTTACAATAGAAAAGATTCAGGCCATGAACAAGGACGTCCAAAGGCCGAATGCATCTCCTGCGAATGATGGTAGTGGTCCCAATAGACCAGTGCTCAAACACATGCAATTCACTCATGGTGGCAGTTACAGAACATGGCAGTTGGTGATAGTTGTCGCCTGCTTGGTTTTCCTTCGTGATGAAGCCTTTGGAAGATGTCGTGGCAAGTGGTTGGGACTCAATGTTCATTATTTCCCCTAATCAATGAAGAACTTGCGCTGTGAAGACACGTGGAGGCATGTTACATACTGTGCTAGATGGTGGGGTCTGCCAAGAAATGTGTGTGAATTGATGCTACGTGGCGCATGGTTGGGACCCAAAAGGGAAGCGATGCAAAGAGGCTCAAAAGTTTGCGAACGACTAACATGTGGAATTCTGACACAAGCCTTTGAAAAGTGATGGAGGAAAATCCTGCAAAGAGTGTGCAATTGACAAATGGTAGCATTGGCACAAGTTTGTGTGAAAGGGAGCCTGACATTACCTTTTTATTGAAAGAGGGAACGACCGATACTTAGGCAAAATAAACTCACCCAAAGGGAGCTTGGGAATTTTTATGTTCACGGCTTCTGGAGACTCATCAGGGGCATTTCACCTGCAGACCAAGGAACCCAAAAAAAGGCTTGTAGACCAGAGACCTATCCATTGGGCAGTGCACTTAGAGCTTCAAGAGGGCGATCTATATAGGTAGCCATTCATCTTCGGATGGGGGCAAAGAATCATGTAGACTTTCCTGTGCTCCTTGCAACTCAATCACTTCTTTGTAAGGCAGTGTTATTGATATATTGGCCCATGACTTGATTTGAAAAAGGAGATGTGCGATTGATTGAGTGATATTGTCAAAATCCTCCGCAATAAGGAGTTGGCTAAAATTTAGCAAGGTAGACACATCTCGTTGCTTTCCCTCGACCTTCGCTACAAAATGCTCCGCTGTGGCCACTAACTCATCCTCAAGGAATGAAGAAGGGAAACCCATCTGAGCTAGGTGGGAGAACCTAGCCCTCATGCTATTCATGGTTTAATCCAACCTGGTGACACATTCGCTAGCACGAAGGATAGCTGCATGGTAGTGGATCACCCTGTTGGTTGTTTTAGTAGCGACCCTTTGGTCTTCAATCCCCGCATTTTCCAAGACCTCATCTGAGACCTAATATAACCTGTTTAATAATCCCTCGGCCTCTAGAACTCTCTCCATGATGGATTTAGGAATTTGCTTGATCACCTCTTGAACCCTTCTGCTAAGACTTGTTGCCTCTGCTATAAAATGGAGTGTCGGTTGTAGAGTTAGGCAGAATTCCTTCACTCTTTCCCAATATGAGATGTGTAACTATTGGGCTATTTGTAGGAGGTTTGTTTGATCGACCGAGGGTAAGGCCGAGTCCTTCAATAGGGTGATCTCCCCATCCCTTCGTTCAATATCACTTGCAAGCTCTGCAATCCTTTGGTTTGTTGTGGTGAGTTGCCCCTGTAGCTTCTGTAACTCTATGAGATAGCTAACCTCGACTCACTCTTTGTTTGTCACTTATTGCTCTATTATAGATTTAAGCTTTGAAATTTCACTTTCCATCTAAGCATGGTGAATCTGGAAATCTGCATCCTTTTGTTCTATCTTCAACTTTAATTAACGAGATTCCTCATCTTTCTGTTGTATGTCTAGCCCCAATTTTGCCAATTGGTCTTGATATTCCTGGTTCTTTTGCTGCAACTCAATGACCAGATTAGGATCAATTGACTTAAACTTTACAATTTCTCCTTAGATCTTTGCTTCTTCCACCTCCTTCTGCAGTGATAGGTGATTATATTTGACCTCCATATACTTTTCCTTGGAGAGAAAGACGTCAACTCTATCCTTCAAGTTTTTTAGCTCCTCCTCCCTTTTCTTCAGTTGGCGACAAGACTTAAGAAAGCCGATGGTCACTACCTGTTGCGTTTCCTCCATGAGCTCCACCTTATCCCATGGTTGGGCTATGCTCAAGTCGATCCCTATGGTGTACATGTTGTAATATTTTGGTTGCATCTCTCCTTGCGATTTGTTGATGGTCAAGAACATAGTCGTAAAGTGTAGCGACTGCTCAACCTCATGGAAAACAATGTGTATCTCTGGTTTCGTTGGTCTCTTGGCTTCTTTAGCTCTTCTCTTCTAGGTTCTGATTGCTCATGCTTGCATGGTTTTATCACCCTTCAACAAGAATTCAGCTAGCGATCTGATGAGTTCACTTGCGGAAGGTGCATCTGGAGGCAAGGAGAAAGGAAATGAGAGGACATTAGTCCTGGGTGACCTCTTCTTCAGAATCTTGATAGTTTGAGGTGAGAAAGTAGGGATACTCCAATAATTGAATTGTGAACCAGAAGGGCCCAAAGAGAATGGATTCATGGTGGTCTCCATTTGCTGGGAAGAGTGGATTGGCTCCACTATTGTTGTGGTAGGGGATGTATTAATGAAGGTAGCAGGGGCAGAGTGCATGGCACTTTGGGAAGTGGAATGGGCCAAGGCGAACGATGTGAGGTTCCATGGAGGAGTAAGGATGAATGGAGCTATATGAGTGAACTATGTGAAACCCCCCATGATTTTTGAAGTAGGGGTCAAAATGCATTGGTTGACCGGTGAAACAAGAGGTGTCATGGTTACATCAAGGGTGCCCAAATTTTGCAAAACTAGAGAAGAGGGATCGAAAGATACCTGCTGTGTAGATGACTATGGTTCTTGATCCATTGTCGGTTCTTCACTTGCATTGGGGACCTGTGAACATTCTCTAGAAAGTGCTTCAGTTCACTACCGCTTTGATGATGGTGGGTTGTCAACCGCTACAGTTTCAAATTATTTCGACAAGGTTGTCAGGGTTCACCTCGCTGTCGAGATGCGAGTCAGTGAAGACCTTACACTCGATATATTAAATTGTATGTTGGAGGAAACCTTAGCAGGTTGCCTCAATGCTTTCCCCCTTTGCTACGTCGAGGTGTCTTGTATTTCTACTTCTGGTTGAGCCCCTTCATCTGAGTACAACTCAGCTTCCTCGAAACTAGAATTATTTCCATCGCTCTCATCAGAATTTGGATGCTTGTTGTTCCATAATATTTTGAACTTTGTCATCCATTCCCGGGTTGTTATAGGGAGCCTCAGTCTGTCGAGTTTCTTGGCGGTATATCTAGAAGTCATTAATCTTCTCCTCTTTCTAGTTGTAATTGTTCAACAAATCATTATGTAAGGTAGTTCCCATCTTTCTTGTTTTATCATACGAACCAGTTGGAAAGTAGAACCTAAGCTAGGGTGGCCGACCATCTTCGGCGGGAATGTAGGATAAGTCAATAATACATTCATCTGCATCTAAAACTAGATTCTGATGCTCTTCCCAGTAAGGCCGAGGATAATGCGTTACCTTGACATACTTGTTTGGCAAGTCATTGTCGAGGTTGTAGCTCCATTTGTCACAAATCCATACCAACCCAAGATGAACCAACTTCACTTCCAATATGTTGTGAGTTTTTCTCTTAGCCATGACCACAGTCTTCAAGCTTATTGGGGGATTGAAAAATCCCTTCTTCTTTGCCTTCCCGCTACAAAAGGTGACGTCGATAATTGAAACCTGGTGGAAAACCTCCAGTGCCAATACCCAATTTGTAATACATGATGGAAGCCGGAAGGGCTCTCTGGTGAAATCGCACAATCGGACGAACGTGAAGTCCTTGCCCAAAAACCAGTTGCACCTTGGAACAAAGTTTTGCATGAACTTGGTTTGGTTCGAGATGAACTGTAAGACAGTGTTGTCTCCTCTTAAGTCCTGTAAAATCGGATATAAGAAATAATTTGAAAAATGCATAATAGTCAAATGTCGTAGAGAGGAGTGGAGTCCATACAGAAACCAACTTCCTATTATGATTTTCATCAAATATGGAGAGCTCAAAATGCCTCTGGAAGAAATCAGGATTCTGGTGTAAGAACATATGTGCGAGGAAATATGGGAACCTAAACCTTCATTGAAGCTTGTATTTTGCTATTTGGCTAAGCATCTCTTGCTCGAGAAATTTAGCGAAATCATACCAGAAGAAAGAATTTTGCCTTCACAATTGAAAGCCCAATCCTAGCTGAAATTCCTGGACCTCCTTTTCGGAGTCTAATCCACAAACGAATGCCATCATTGAGAATGCATCTTTCATATCATCATGGAAGCTCTTAAGCGTGACTAGGATCTTCATTGTCTTATTTTGAGTCTCTTTGTTGTAGAAATTCATTGCGAGGTCCCTACTTCTCCAATAGGACTCTCCTTTTGGAGTGAATGACTCCATTTTCTGCACTTTGAAGCTTTGCTCCAGGATGTAGAGCATATTCTAGATAGCCTCTTTGCATATGTTCATAGTTACCTCTCAGCCTTCGATGGTGTTGGTGCCCAGGTTGAAGTGTTTGATGGCTTCATCAACTAGTTCAGGGCAGTGATGCACTAAAGGGACCATATATTGAGGAAGCCCACAATACCAACATTTTTGTGCCAAAGAATCTGGGTCGCTATTCTTTTTCATCCTATTGCAGGCCATCTCCCTTAGTGACTTGGGATTCTTTGCAAGAATGGGGTCATGAATGTTCTCCCACTCTTCTTGAATCCATTTCCCAGTTTTGTGAAGGTTCTTCTTCTCTGCAACTCGGGTATTTACCCAGGTTGGATTTTCTGGTATCCTAGGCGAGGCATAAGAGATGTCTTGGAAGACGTAGGCCCCTAGAGTTGTGCACATGACATTAAATAAGCTTTGTGTTCCTCCTTCTTGCAATTCTGCTTAAGAACCTTGAGCGGTTGCTATTTCCTGCCAATTCTTTGTCCAAAAAGAACACTAAAGTGATATAAATGGAACCTAAAACACAACGCGAGGCTCTAAATTTCAACACCAAGCAACCTTTTGTTTTAGGTTTAATTTACACTGGGGCAGTCAATTCTTTGTGATTATCTGTCTTCAACTCCTTTTGCTACAAATGCACTATACTTGGTTCCTTTGATAGTCCTGTTCTTCTTAATTTCTTTGCATGTTGAAGAAGTTTTTTATGCTCTGTTCTACCTTTTGCATGCAACACTTGACTTTTCTTTGATTTCTTGCATTCAAGATATGTAAAGAGCGAAACTCTTTAAAACAAACAGTGACAATAATTTTAATAAAATAATTTATATTCAAAATAAAGTCGTCATCTCATTCATTTAGACATCAAATAAATCAGTCGATTCCAAAACAACGACATAAAAGTTGATAAGATAAATTCATATACAATTCCAGTCTAAATACATACATGTGTCATATTACACAATTTCGATTAAAAATTCAATAGATGATAATAATATCAGTTACAATTCAAGACTTAGGCATTCAGTCGCCTTAAGCTCTTCATTACATAATAAAGAATACATAAAGCATAAAATAAGATGCCATCCGTTGATCTTCAATCCAATAGATAATCTTCATAAAGAAGACGAGAACAAGGATCAGGCGCTTTTTCCGCCCAGCCTCGAAGCTTACGCTTCCCTAGAATTCCTCAGTCAATGAAGAAATACCCGACCCTGCATGAATCGCTTAGCAAGAAGCAGTCTACGAGCAAGATGGAATCTAGTGTGTGCCTAGTATAACTAGTAAAACCACAAGCATTTTCATTTTTCTAAATTATTGAAGAAACAAGCAAGTTCAATACTAGGATATGGTAGAGAGTTCAATAAATCCATCTATTTCAATGGTCCTTAAGTTACTTGGCCAAGTAAAATGTCATGCACGACAAATAAAGCAGTTTTGGAAAAGCAAAACTACACTCTCTATTTACCCATATTCGGCACTCGTCCCGGAAGGTAACTTTCCCAAAAACATAACATGCACATTCATTTATCAAGCATGCATGGTCTAAACAGTCAATACAATCTTTTAAAAATAGTAACATTGAAAAACTTGTTTGAAGTGATAATAGTTAAAAAGTCGTTTCTTTTTCATTGTTTAAATCCATAAAAGACATAAAATTAATAGTTAAATTGAGTAAATTAAAAATCAAGAAGAATGAAGGTGTATCTCCAGTATGCAATTAAATACATAAAAAAAAATAGTCATAAAAGAGCACACGTTCATTCGTTATTGTACTCATCTATCTAATACTGTTTCAAGTTCATTTTTTGCTGTTTCAAGTAAATCATATTTAAATTTAAATGGTTTATTTTCTGTTTTACATATTTTCAGAAAATAAATAAATAATCTTTCAAACAGATTTAAAATAATTCATTTTTGCTTCTATTTTGTCTATTTTGTTTGCAATTTTTGCTAAGTTTAATCTCTATCTTGAAATTTCATTTTAAAATTTAAAGGATATTTTATCTAAAATATCTTGTCTGGAGTATTTTTAAAGTGCTTTTTAAATCGGAATAAAAACATTCATTTTCTGTTTAAGATGTTTTTGAATCTAAATTTAAGAGATTGTTTTTTGGTTTTTGTAATTCTCCCTAAAATAATCAACTGTTTTATTTGTGATTCCAATCAGAATTTGCCTAAAAATCTTATGTTTCTAAATTGTTTAATATTCTAGAAAATTTATAGTTTGATTTACTAAAACATAGATTCTTTAATTGATTTTCCATTTCAATCTGTAGGCTGTTCTTTTCTTGAATTGCTAAAATCAAAAGTTCTCTTTTCAATTTTAAAAGCTAAATAACAAAATTTAGAAAAACAATTGTAAGACTTATTGTAAAATTTATGAATTAATTCACAAGTGCTACCTGGTAAAATTCTCAAATCTGGAAGTTGTATAATTTGTGCTTCTTTTGTAGATTTCTGAAGATTCTTAGTTTCCTATCTTACTTGGTCTGTCAATTTTGTTTTTGAATTGGAATTCAATTCCCAATTCCTATTCTTCTTTCCTGCCTTGCCTTCTTTTTCTTAAGTCCTCTTGTTGCTTGGCATGTGAGAAGAGTGTGATTCCTTGGTAGGTCACGCCCTTTCCTTACTCCCTGTTCTTGCATGGAGAGGGTTGGGGAGCCTGTCCCTGGCCGTGCCTATTCTTCCTACCTTCCCTCTGCTACGTGGAAGATAAAGTCCCTTGCTCTTTCTGTATAGAGTCTTATGGGCTGCGTAGAGAGTGAGGGTGTGTGTGGACTGGCCGCACTTTACCAGGTCATGCACACCTCCC
>CM021106.1:514523174-514561869 GCA_007115665.2 Sequoiadendron giganteum | reverse complement strand
ATAAGATGACATTCAAACATTTTTCGCAGTAGATATATTTCTGACTTGATTGATTATAATTTTGGAATCTCAGAACACTTTTATTTGCTTGATACCCATGCGATCTGTGAGGCTTAGTCCTTGCACAAGACCCTCGTATTCGGTCTCATTGTTTGAGCAAGAAAAATGAAAGCGGGAGGATTTGAGAATCTACTCATTATTTGGAGATTTTAGGCATATCCCAGCACCAGTGCCAACTTTGCATCTTGCACCGTCAAATTGAAACATCCATAGTTTTGAGGTTTGCTCGGCTGTGCATTCCTTTGCTATCTTCGACAATTCTTGATCTTCATCGTAGATGATGTAGGTGCCCAAACCAGTGGCATGATAATTACCAAAAGGGTTGGCTTTTGAGTAATTTCTCAAAAAGACTTCTTCAGAATTGGCTTTGTCTTTGGTTGTTCTCTCTTCTTGTAGTTTTCTATTGGCAACCTCTTCTTTGGTATAAGAGGTTTGAGCAACTTTGGTTTCTTCTTTTGTAGGAGGAGTATGGGTATGATCATAGTTGATCATGGCTTCAACGACCATATGCTTTGAATGTAGGGATTCTGATACAATCTTTATTTTGGCTCCGTGCTTAGTCTTGAGAATTAGGTGAGACCAATCCAAAGAAAGGTATCCACCTATCTTTGTCGTGAAATCTCGTGATAGACAAAGGTCGAACATGGGGGGAACGTCGATGATCATGGTATCTTGTGGTATTGTGATACTAGGACATGCAAACAATGTTAAGGGGAGGTCTTTAATGAGACCTAATGTTTTGACCTTATTCCCATCCTGCTACATAACTCCTCTCTTTAGGGGTTCATAGCTAAGTGTTAAGGCTTCAACTATCTGCTTGGGCATGACCATGGTACTGGCATTGGAGTCAATCATAGAGTTGTGCAACAATTTTGTTCCTACAATGAGAGTTAGGAAGAAGGGTTTAGATTTTGACTTCTCCCTCTTTTCCTCTGTCGGAGTCTCCTCTATAGTGTTCGCAAGAACTTTGGTTTGGAGTGATGTGTCGATGATCTTTTCGGAAGCTCATTCCATTGGTTGCGCAGATTCATCTTTCTGAAGGGCTTCTTGTAGCAACAATTTTTGTTCTAGAATGGTTAAGATATCCCAAAGGGACACATTAGCGGAAGATTTCTCCAATTGTTCCACCATGTTGATTGGTGATGGATTTAGATTATTTTGTTCTTTTACCTTGGTGATAATGATTTATTTTCGTACTTGAGGCTTTGGATAAATTGTAGAAGGGCCAAGGATTTGGCTCGAAATATGCCTCGACTATGGAGTGACTGAATCTCTTGTGAATCTTCTCTTTGATCGACTGTTGTAGTCAGACTATACTTTTGAGGTCGTCGATGTGGATGCTTCATAAGTGAATATTGCTTCATCCCCTTCCATCCATGAGAGGAGGGCATGGTCATGAGCTATGCCACCTTCTTGCTCTAGGGGCGTTCCTTGCATCTGTGCGGTGAGAACCGCATCGTCTATTTGGGAAGAGACGTTTGTATACCCTCCTGAAATCATCGCTACACCTTGGTTGCATTGTTCGGCAATTTTCTATTGCAAATTGCCACGTGGACAATTGTGAGGCATATGAGCGTTGCCCCAAGGATAGCACCAAGGATTGAAATCCTCAGCGAGGTTGTTCTGCCTGGTGGTCATCTCTTTGCTTGTACTTGTTTGAGTAGTCCCCAACATAGTTGATATTGGTACTATTTGGTTATTTGTTTGAGTCGACAGAGTTGTGTACGCGACCCCTTGATATTGGTTTTGTTGGTAGAAGGGTTTGTTACCTTGATAACTTTGATAGATTGGCCTTAGAGGAGCAACCTGGTTGCACTTAATGGTAGTTACTTCATTTGTTAGGTTTTGTATCATCTCCCTTATGTTGCTCATCTCGTCCTTCAGAGTGCCAGACATGGAAACAACATTTGGTTGCGCACTTGGATATGTGTACATCAACGATGGCGGCATGGTTGTTCTAGTAGATGGAATATCCTGATTAGAAGTTGATACTTTGGGGAAGATTAGCATGATGGGTCGAGGTGGCAGCTTCCCAGCGTCGATTAGATTGTTCTCTACTTTGACCACTATGTTGTATGCATCTAGTAATGTAGTTCCGCCGAGTGGCTGGATTATCATAGAAATGTCGGTGTTCATAGACTTTAAGTAGAACATGAATGCTAGCTCGACCAATAGTCGGATGGCATTCTGGATTCTCTACCAGGTCATATGAAATTAGGTGTTGAAATTTGTCATGGCTTCAGATGGGGCCCACTTTATTGTAGATAGCTGGTGGTATAGTGAAGATTTGTCTCAATCATTATAAAATCTCTCATAAAAGGGATCTCCAAGCTCATCCCAAGTACCGATGGTATTGGCAGGCAAAGTGCGATACCAATCTAGCACTCTTCCTCTGAAAGAAGCTTCAAGCAATCTCAACGATATATTATGATCTGTTACTCCATGCACTAGACACATGTCTGCAACATCTTGTAGATGATCGGATGGTGTTCTTGAGCCATCTCCGATAAACTTTAGAATAGATTTAAGAGCAGATACCGGGATAGAGACCCATACGACAAGTGCTACTGGGGCAACAAGAGGACTTCCAGCATCCCAAGCCACATAATTTCGGTTTGCGATTGATATTACGAATGGGATCCGATGGTTCTACTGGGCGAGTTTGGGTATGCGCTTTTACCAGCGAGGATACTAACATGCTAGTTTATTTTGAGGTTCATGGCCTAGTAACAGGGCGATGACTTACATACCCTTTTGATTTGGTTATTTTAGTGGTGCCACCGGGTGTGCTAGAAAAAAAAATTGTCGATGCCAAAAGTTGGCAAGGTAACAACCCTCTGTGGGAAACTCAGTTTTAGGGGGGACCTATTGTGCCAAACTCCGTAACCTTCAAATTTTTAAAGAAGTTGAATTCTTCTATAGCAGGGGTTTTGAATGGGAAAAGGAAGCACATATAAAATAACAGATCTAACTAAGGCGATACGTCGAGATTTAGATGTTAGGCACGATAAATCTATCTTGAGGATACGACTTAAAGGCCCGTTGGGTAGTCTGCTGTGTTCCATAATGGCAAAATAAAAGATAGAGGCCTGAGTGATTCATCATATGACATAAAATAACATTCATACACGTTTACTAGAAAGAAGAGTCAAATACATGATCTAAACCAATAAACTTGTATTTATTTATAGAAGTTTGTGAATGAAAACATCCAGTACAATAATGGCACAGTAAAACTTATCAAATATCAAAGAAAATAGAAAGGCTAAACAATGGCACAATCTGTGAGTTTTGACAATAATCTAATAAAGCATTGAAATGCCTAATTATTCTATCAATTCTTTTGTCAAAATCTGAACAAAATTTGGGACTCTTCGCACACCCTTGCTTCTAAGGAAGAAGCCATATTTATAATGGAAACCTGGCTTGATGAGAAAGCAACAAGAAATATTCTCCGATCATGAGTAATGATGAGAATGCAATGATTTTTCTCTAGCCGTTACAACAAAAAAGATTCAAGCCATGAACGAGGATGTCCAAAGGCCAGATGCATCTCTTGTGAATGATGGTAGTGGTCCCAATAGACCAGCGTTCAGACATGTGCAATTTACTCATGGCGGTAGTTACAGAACATGGCAGCTGGTGATAGTTGTCGCCTGCTTGGTTTTCCTTCGTGATGAAGCCTTTGGAAGATGTCGTGGCAAGCGATTGGGACCCAACGTTCATTATTTCCCCTGATCAATGAAGAACTTGCGCTGTGAAGAAAAGTGGAGGTTTGTTGCATACTGCGTTGGATGGTGGGATTTGCCAAAAAATGCATGTGAATTGATGCTACGTGGCACGTGGTTGGGACTTGAAAGGGAAGTGATGTAAAGAGGCTCAAAATTTTGCGAATAGGTGACACGTGGAAGCCCAACACAAGCCTTTGAAAAGTGATGGAGGAAAATCCTATGAAGAGCATGCGGTTGACAAATGGTGGCATTGGCACAAGTTTGTGCGAAAGGGAGCCTGACATTACCTTTTTCTCGAAAGAGGGAGCGACCGATACTTAGGTAAAATAAACTCACCCGAAGGGAGCTTGGGAATTTTTATGTTCACATGACCTTAATGAGATGTTGGTCTATGAAGAAGAAAATGAGGGCAAACTTGTTTTGGACAATGGAGAGATTGACATATATGAGGTTGATGGTCAAGTTGAACAATATATTAAGCAAGAACATGTATGATAAGGAGGAAAACTTGATATTTCTTCAATTATTCAAGAAGGCTACTATGAGATTAATATTAGGCTTATCATGTGGAAGAGTAAGGAGGAGCTTGAAGAAGACCTTTTCTAATATGATTTAGAAGACTTATGCTCAAATCTTGATGAAAAGTCAACATATTCTAAATTGGGAAACTATGAGCATTATGAACCCGCATAGAAAGAGACCATGCTCTCACATAAGCCACATGAATCAAACTATTCCAACTAGTAAGATGATAAAGTAGTAAAGTACAAGCAAAAATTCAACATTGGTTTGAACTTTATTTTTACAAGGATGTCCTATTAGACATCTAGCCCAATTGGAGACCAAAATACAACACCTATCATGATTCCACCTAAGCATGAAGTTAAGCATTAAGAAGAACAAATTCAACTTATCTATCCACTTCAAGAAGTTTGCATTTATAATCAAGTCAAATGGGTGTGTGAATTTTCTCACATAATTAAGAAATCATTTCAGTAGCTTAATACTGATGAATTACAAGTGGGAAACAATTGCATTATCTAAGACCTTGCCCCTAACACTTAAAAACCTGAAAAATAGGGAAAGGACACTCATGCATTGGGTGTGAGTGTCCCCCTATTTTGGCTCCAATTTCAAATATGTCAGTGTTGGCAATTTTATTTTTATAATTCATAAAGTCGGACAACATGATTTAATTTTTGAGAAATTGAATAAATGCCTATAAATACCTAGTTATTACATCATTTCAAATCTAACATGGAGAATCTAGGAAATCATTGGAGCGATTATTATTGGGATCACTATCAAGCAAGTCAAGAGAAAAAATTTAGAGCTTTATTGTAGCAATTCAAGATCCTAACATCATATCAAATTCTATGTGAGTTTATGTGTGTTCATGTTGTCAATGTTTTGTGAAGGCTGACACTTTTGTAGGTCTCCAAGAAATTCAAGCATTCAAGAAAATCAAGCAAGCAAGATCCAAGTCCTTGAGGTGATGTGCATGACTTTAGTCCTTCAAGGAATCCATTGAAGGGTGGTGAGTTGTAGTACTTTGTGATTTCATCATTCCTTCATATTCATTATCCATTTTAGCATTGACATTACCATTATGGAAGTGGAAACACTAACTCGGGGTTTGACTGAGGAAAGCCACTAAATGACACAACATTTCATCTCTCTGTGAATGTGTAGATCTTAGGTTTAAAGAATATTGAAAGGATATCGAAGACAAATATTTCATTATTGCATTTGAAGTCATACATCTTGTCAACTCATGAAAACTTAGTTACAAAAATATTTGATAGTGTTCTGATAAATTTATAGGCAAGAATCTGAAGCTCATATCTGACATCAAAGGACTGCAAAAATAGATTTGAAAAATCTCTACAAGGACACTCACAC
Organism: Sequoiadendron giganteum; assembly: GCA_007115665.2. Classification (NCBI taxonomy): domain Eukaryota; kingdom Viridiplantae; phylum Streptophyta; class Pinopsida; order Cupressales; family Cupressaceae; genus Sequoiadendron; species Sequoiadendron giganteum. The sequence continues at coordinate 514,556,176 of CM021106.1, read as the reverse complement.
CTTGGGCATCTATGTCCTCCATTTTCAGCCTTATATTTGAACCATAGGTGCATAGTGTCTTGCTCTTCTCATTTCTGTTGTTTGAAATTGTCTGTGAACTTTTGTAATTTTTGTATTTGCATCATAATAGTAAATTGCACTATCACCCTAGTTGGATCATTGCATTTCATTGTTAGGATGTTGCTAGATTTGGTTAAGGGTTGGTTGACTCACCTAGATCAGGTTGTAAGTCAATCACATACCTTTTCTAAATCCATCAAAACCCTCATTCCACCTTTTAATTCCATTCCAAATCAATCAATACCCCCATACGTCACATCCATACATTAAAAAAAACATTTGGGAAAGATGTCAAACCATAAGGTAAAAAATCAAAGGTTTCTCTTTCCCTATGTTTCACCTTCCTATCATCACGATCATTGATTCTTTTACTATTTAAATTCTCAAGCCTAATTTGGGGAATCCATCATTCAGTCTAATGATTTTATCTTACTTTCTAACCTTTCTAAGGATTTAAAAATTATAGATCCTTTGGACCAAGTACATTATGTTATCCTTGAATCTAGTTGCACTTGATTCACAGGATAACCCCTATGAAACTTGTTTTTTCATAGTTTCATGCACTCTAAGCACGCAAAATGAGGCATAATTTCATTTTCCTTTGAGTGTGGTCATGAGCCTCGAAACATCCTCTCAAGCGCTCACCTCGAATCATCCTCTTGAGCGCTCGCCTCATTTCATTTTTCAAAAGCCTTCGAAACGAGTATTTTCTCACTTTTTAGTTTTTCAGTGTAAGAATTTTTTTACATGCAATGGCATTGAAATTCAGTGCTATTAAATGAGGAGTTAACAAAAAAATTTATCACATGCAGTAGCGCTAAATTTCAATGCCATTGCATGTCACTGGAGGTTTTTAAGAATTGCACCCGCACTGATTTTTAGTGCAAGTTCACTCCTTTTCTTTTGCATGAATGGGCATTAATGCCACTTTGAGTTGCATTAATGAAATCGATTAGACATTTTGTAAATGATATATTATATCATTCCTTCACTTCTCTTTTCATAATTCCCTCTCAATTTCTCGTGTGTGACTTGGTGACCAATTGCAATCTTTCTTGTGGGTTTCTTTGCGGATTTATTGTTCACATTGTTAGGGTTTTTAGTCTTCTTCCACATTATCATGTATGCATTGTTATTTTCTTTTATTGATTTTCATTTTGTATATGTTTAGGGTTTGCGTTCTAATGGATTTTTATTTTAATGGTTTTTGTTTGATTTTATGTTTTTTCGTGTGTTTATCGATTTACCATATGTCCTACATGTTTCGTTGTGAAACCCTAGTTTATTTACTTTGATCTAGGGTTGTATTTTCCTTGTACTGAGTCTCTCATTTCTTTTTCACGTTTATCCAAGTTCATTCCAATTTCCATGTGAATTTTTGTCTTTATAGTACCCCTGCACTACAAAAATCAAACAAACATTTGTTGTTTGATTGATGGTTTTCCCCAATCATTAAATGAGTCAAAGTTAAACCCTTGGCTTGCATCATTGGTTTTTTTCTCTGATGAGGCAAACAATGCCATTTCCAATTTTCATCATTGGGTTTTATACTTTACTCTACATAAACCAAGTATTTCCATTTGTACCATCAACAATTTTTACCAATGGTACATTCCATGAATGATCACTTGTTACATGGTTGAGGAATTTCCTCGAACCTGCAAAGGGTTATATGTTTTACCTTTCAACATTAAACATAAATTTTGTGGTGGGGTTTTTCCCCACTACTGCATGATGGTTTTCTTTAATGCATGCTATGGCACGAAAAAAAACCACCATGACATGTAAAATGACAATGTACAACTTGATGTGCATTAGCGTTGAAAAAGTGCACTATTACGTGTGATAGTTCTACTAAACATGTAGGGGTGCTGATTTTTAGCACCCTTACATCTATTTGCAAAGTCTATAGATAAATGTATTAAAATTCAACACGACTGCACTAAATCTTCAAAAATGAGCAACTCCCATATGAGTCATGTAGTGTCGCTATTTTTCAGCAACATTGCATATGATCTACCTAGAGGCATGTAGGAGCGCTAAAAAATAGTGCCCCTGCATAAAATACTCAAATTTTCACTAACTCCCAAAAATTTCAAAAAATGCTTTCAAAGCTCTATTTCGCTCACAACTGCTCAACTTTTTCCGCTCCATTTCTTCTATTTAACTCGCTTGGATTTTTCACACTCTTGTGCTTACTCAATGCAATATTTTTATAATGTTGGGGAAAACCCCTTGTCTCATTGCAGTTATTTTTCATGCTCTTTCAAACATTTGTCAAGGATTTCCTTGCCACATTATCAATATTTCTTGCTTCATTCAATGACAACTAAGACATCTCCATCTTCAATAAAGAAGGTTGTCATGAAGTAAAAATACCAAGGTGTTTTCCCACCCATAATAGTTTCATCTAAAATTGATAAAATCAAGGATACAAAGATAGGACATGTGGACATGGATAAATTCATCAAGAGAACAAAGAAATGACCTCTGGACCAAGAGATGAAAGTGGTAGTTGATAGCAACATTCATTTGGTTGCTTCATTCCTAGTAGCATCTCATTGTCCCAAATTTTTTCTAAAAATGGCTTCTCATTATGTTAGAGAAGATATGAGTGTCAAAGATTCTTCAGGTCACATGATGATGAGACTTGATGCAAATTTCTTTGATATGGTGTTTCAAGTTCCAAATATGGAGACCTATACAGATCTCACTATTGAGCATGCTCAGGTAACTTATGACAAGGATCAAGATGCAACTAAGAAGCTAATCAACACCAAGTGGTTAAAGACTCCAAGGCCTAATCTGGAAAGATGTCCTAAAATCTTCCCCTGTAATGATTTTGTGGAAGATGCAAATGATTTAATCACTCCCCTAAGAAGAGTAAAAGGATTACCAAATTTTTCAACATTTCAGGAATGGATGTATGAGTATATTAAGATTATCAAGAGGAAGAAGCAACACATCTTCTGGGGTGAACGGATTAGTGAAGTGATCCATGATCAACTCATTAAGGTACATACTTCCTTGAAGTTCTACATGACTTCATACTTAGTATATGCTGCAACTACAGTGAGACAGTATCCAAGCCTAACTACTGGAGGAGACAAGAAGATTACACATGTTTTTAAATATTTCTCACAGATCACCCTCAAGGGAAGTATCAAGCATTTTAGAAGGGTGAATGATGCTTTATTTGCACCATTATTGTGTATGTTTGGTCCATCACTAGAAAAGAGAAGAGTTGCAGATGAGGCATGGGAAGTAAACAAATATGGATGCTTTTTCTTATAATTTCCTACTTTCACCTATCTTAGGATTGGCTACTTTATAGGATATCCTTACATGCTTCCAAGGTATCCTACTAATAAAACTGTACTAATGGAGTTGTGTGGACAAGTTATTTTTGTACATAAAAAGCAACAAGAAATTCATAAGCCAGGGTTTAAATTCCCTATCACCATTAGAAGGTACTCAATGTAAACGATGCCCAAAGCTAAAGCGATAGAATTTGAGATGCAAATAGTCACCCTCAAAACCTTCAATAGAAGGTTAGACTTTGATTACATAGGGATGAAGATAAAGATAAAGAAAAGTCATACGCATGTCTATCCTGTTGAAGACATCTAGGCATAATGCAGGGATGATGAAGATGTCAAAAGAATGGATTACTATAGGCTCAATGTGGAGAAAATTTATAATCTTGGTTTAGAAAACCTCCCTATAGATATGGTGGATACTGGTGATATCATGAATTTCACTTATGCAGAAAAAAAATAGAAAAAGCACCTTTTTCCTTCCATCCAATTGTTTCAAAAGGAGGTTGTTTCAATTAAAGAAAGGTTTACCCCTATCTTGGTAAGCACAAACATATGGTTTCAAAGTAAAGGGATTAAGCTAAAACCATTCAATATAGGATCTGAAGAAGAAGGCCTAAAAGAACAAGTAGGTAGTCAACAAGAACTTCATACGAAGAATAAGGAAGGTTCCCCTATGTATCACAAGGGACCTATAATTAAGTTTATATGCAGAGGATCTATAACACCACCTCATGCAAAGCAACTTGTAGAAGAGTAACCACAAGAAGAAGAAGTTGAACAACAAGAATAAGATCAAGAGGAAGAGGTGCAAAATTCTCCTTAGGAGAATATCCAACAAGAGTCTCCATTAACTTCCTCACCTATCACTACCATAGTGTCTTCCCCACATCCTGTAGTAACTTTTTCCCAAATTTTTGTAACTCATCCTCTTCCTTCCATAGTTTTACCACCATCTACCACTTTACCATAGGTTTATGTACATACAATTCATTCGTTCCCTTCCTTGGGATCAATATTTAATAATCCTATGCAAAATGTAGAGGCTACTTCTAGCACTAGTACACAAACAACAATATATGACTAAATAAACTACTAAAATTTGTATATAAATGACTAACTTTAGTCACATGACTATTAGTGGTTTATTTGTAGTTATTTATAACACCACTAAATTTATGATTAAACAATTTTAGTCATTAATTTGGTCATTGATTTGGTCATTGATTTAGTCATTTATTTAGTCATGGTAGTGATTTATTTAGTCATATATTTTGTCATTAATTTAGTCATTGATTGTTGTTAACTGGTCATTTATTTAATCATGGTAGTCATATATTTAGTCATTAATTTAGTCATATATTTAGTCATTAATTTAGTCATATCTAGTAATATATTTAGTAATTAATTTAGTCATTACTTTAGTCATTTTTATTTACTGGTTTCCATTAATTGGTAGTAAATATAGTCATGAAATGAATAATTTATTAAATACCATAAATTTTATAATGCAAAACTAACATAATATTAAACTTGAACTAAAACATAAAAGCAAATAAAAATATTACATATACGAACAAGCTACAACATGTTAGAATTAAAATATTGATTCAACATCATCATGATAAATAAAGGTAATCTGCAATAAAAATTTAATGTAAATATATATATATATATATATCAAGTTACAAGATGTCAAAGTTGTCTAAGAGTATATATGTAAATATAATGAAAAATGTCAAAGTTGTCTAAGAGTTTCCAACATACACCATGATAATTAAGATCCATGAACAACACATTCAAAATATTGCATAAAGCAGTGAGCCAAGATGTCTAATTACATTAACTAGTACATGATAAACATGTTCAACTATGTCATTTTTTGCAAATATTTTAGTGGCCACCGTGTGAAAGTTCCCTCTTTCTCTTTTAGATGAACAACTCCATCTATTTTCTCTTCATAAACAAGGGGTATGTTACTTGTGACCTTTAAAATGTTTACATTTGCATCTCCTGTTCCTTTCAAATTGACTCCATGTACAATAGATAGGGAGTGAATCCGCCCAATGCCCACAACATCACCATCAAACGGATCCAACACCCTAACTTTATCCCCTCCTTTGAGTTTATCAATACATTTCTACAAAAAGAAAAAAAAACACATTATATTAGATAGGTAATGATTACCCTTGTTTGCATAATAAAACAACCATTACTTACTTAAATAGTACTTGCATGTGTGTGTTCAAATAATTGCAAAAGGAAAATTTCAAAAATAATTGCAATGATCAGTCTAATTTACTAAAAAACCAACACTCGTAGCAGTGCTTACAATGTTACTATTAGCTTCATGCTAATCAGATACAAAGGCCTCAAATATAAACACTACATTACCATGCACGCATACTAGCCACATAAGGTTATGACAACACTATTACACATAAAAAAGGTAGCTAATGCACAAAAACAAAGAATGCAATATGAGAGCACTACTACTACTGTTGCAAGGTGAAGGTGAAATACATTGGGATGTACAAAAAAAATGGCATTAAAGCTCTGAAACATAACCCCATGCAGTCAACATAACCCTGTCAATGATGACATATAAAAGAATAAAAAGAACAAAATGTATCAAGGCAACATGTGACAGCCATTAAGAGTAGTCATTGAGGAAATAATGCAGTCTTTCTCTGTGGCTTTCATAGCAACAGTAAAGGACTAACAAATAAGGTTGGATGTAGAGGCCATATAAATAATAGAGAAAGAGCCTTTCACTATTAGAAAATAGTGTAAGAGTATGCAAAAAGAAGTAAGGAATGATGTCGAATGAACAAGTAGTAGTAGTAGTGAGTTTAGTGCAAGGGTAGCGAGTTTTATGGTTGTAATAACGAGTTTAATGGATCAAACAACAAATATCATTACTAAACAACAAGAAGACATTAAGAGAAAGCAACAAGAATATCAAAGGAAACTTTTTTTAATAACAACAACCATAATGAAGAGTTAACAACAGATCCGTGAAGGTAAGAACAACAATTATCATCCAATGAAAGAAGCAACACGCTAAGTTCAAGATGTTGACAAGGTCAATTACAATGCCCTAAAACACAGTCAAGCATCATAAAGTATTGAAGTACCAGCAATCCCCAGAGAAAAGTGACAAAGTAGGTACAATGAATATTGTTCTACGACTTACATTCAATGTTTTAGTTGTCTATTCACTATTCTATAAGCTTGTTCATTATTTGGGAGCATAACAGTCATTAATACATGAAGGGTTTTAGAATCAAGGAAAAGTAACGTTTTGTAGCACTCACCTCAAGCTCAACACCAGTAGTACTATCAATATCATGCATATACTCCTCGAATTTAGCATAATCACTGTCAACATTGTCCTAAAGTTGTGTAGCTTTGCTAAGAGTTCTATTGACAGGGTCTTTTCCTTTTTTTTTCTGCTTTCATATAATTGCCCTGCATGTGGTTTAATCATCACATAAAGTTAATATAAGTCAAGTAAAGAATGCAAAAGCTATAAATTTTTGTCCACAACAACTATTATAATACCTCAACTTCAACACAACAATGATTGACATCGAGGCATTATTGTTTTCATGCTGCTTTGATAAAATTGCTTTGCATGTAGTTTAACCATCACAAAAAAAAATATCCAGATGAGTAATTCATGTAAAAAATAGTCAACAAAGCCTTTCCAAGCATAAAAGTCACAATAGGTGGAATGGGTGAAAATCCATTTTTGTAGACTCACAAACCCTCAACTTTATCTTTACAGACCCGTTTCAACAATTTGACTACAAAATGCACAAAATTCTTCAAGAATCCACCAAATTAGAAACAAATTGAAGTTAACTCACCCAGCCACCTAATTCAATGCAAAAGAGAACAAGGAAACCCTATACAAGCAAGTACAGAAGCTTGGAATTGCAAATAATCAGAAATTTCTAAGAAAATAACATAATTTCAAGAGTTTTATTATTGCTTTGTGATCCATAGTAGAAAAGAACAAAATTCTATGAGACCACATTTCTTTGAGGCATTTTTTCAAACAGTTCACTACCTTGTCTATGCTACCACATTTTTCATACATGTCTACCAAAGCATTTTGTCAAATAGTTCACTGCCTTGTTGCTATGGCTAAAAACCTAAAACAAGTGCTTTCAAACAAGCTATGGATGCTTGGAAAAAATATATCAAAAGCATAATAGTAAGCAATAGCATAGACAAAGCGATGAACTCTTTGAAAAAATGCCTCAAAGCAATGAGGTCTCATGGTGATGGAATATGCTTTTGATTGTCATGGCATTCCATCACCATGAAACCTCATTGCTTTTAGGCATTTTTTCAAAGATTTCACTGCCTTGTCTATGCTAACACATTTTTCATACATGTCTATCAAAGAATTTAATCAAACAGTTCATTGCCTTGCTACTATGGCTAAAAGCCTAAAACAGGTGCTTTCAAACAAGCTATGTGTTGAGACTAGGAATTCTCTAAATATTTTATCAAATCCTACTACCCAAACACTTGCTCTATGGACAAAGTAGAAGAATACAAGGAAGCCTCGAATTTTGGATGTAGTACAAGAATTGAGAGGGTCAGCTATGGTTAAAACAATGAGAGACACAACTCCTACAAAAGCTACCACTATGACTATGCATTCTGCAATGTTCACCAAGGATGTAGTACAAAACATGGAAAATAAGATTAATGAATATGAGAAAAGATTGAAATTATCAGATGATGAGGTGAAAAAATTGTTTATTGAAAATGTAAAGCTAAAGTAGCAATTGCAGCATGCCACCAGAGTGAGAGGAGATGAAGTAATTGTCTATCACCCACCTGTCCAAGCAGAGGATCCACAGATATAACAAATGAAAAATGAAATTGATAAATTGAAGAAGCATAACATGGAGGATGTCCAACATCATGTCATAGAGGCTCTATATTTTCTTCTTCTGTACGAACTGTTAATAAAAAGATAAAAAGATAACGCTTTCTTTGTGTTTTCTCTGTTCTCTCCAAATTTTCTTCTTCTGTACGAACTGTACAGGATCATAAATGTTCTGAATTCCATTATTTAGTGTAGTATATTGTGTTATCTTTAAAATTAACTTAGATGACTGATCACCAAACAATCTTCAAAGGAAAATCACTTTAACTCTTCAATTTTTCAACATTTGCTTAAGCCTGCCCTAGTAGCACTCCTAACTCGATTTTAGGCACTTTTCTCAATATCTTCCCAAAACACTTACCAAAAAAATGGATGATTCAGACACCCATTATAGAGTTACAAAACATATCTTAGCCCCCCATATGACTCCTTTGGAACAAATTTGAGAAAACTAACTTTTCCACTGATTTAGGCCTCAAAATAGGTCAAATTTATAAAGGAACCCCTCCAAGATTTCAACCCCAAACCAAAAAAACTTGAATTTTTTTTGATTTATGATTCAAAACAAAGGATTCACCAAGTCTTAGGATCCCAAAAAATTAATTTGATCCCCTACTCAAAAACCCTCCTTGTAGCCTAAAAACCCAGGGTTTTAAAGCACCCTTATTGAAAATGCATATTGCCAACCCCTCCAAGTAACACCAACTGCTCAAAAACTTTAAGTTATACCCCCTCAAGCTTTAGAAACTCTCACATTCCCTTTGGAAATGCTACACCACCACTCTACAAGTCCGCACCCTCTTTTTCACCATGAAAACACCCTTTTAAGACCTTGGGGTTACACTCCAACTTACATTCCCTGCACTCAAACCAAAAGAAAACCTATCCTAACACTTTATTATGCCATTTCATTGAGACACAAGTGAAAAAAATAGATGGAATGGCAATTTACATCATTAAGTTCTCAAACAGAGCCTTTGCTGCCCTCACACAAGCAGTTCCAGAAAACCAAGGAGATCTTTTACAAAAAATGGAGTTAGACTCTCAAAAGAAGTTTATTTTAAATATAACACAATATGCTACACTAAATAATGGAATTCAGAATATTTATGAGCCTGTACAGTCCGTACACAAGAAGACAATCTGGAGAAAACAGAGAAAACACAAAGAAATCGGGGGAATCAGTCTTGTTTGCCTTGTGCGTGGGCCAAAGGTGTATTGAGGGATTGACACCCCCTTATGGTTAAAAAACCTACACTTTTGAGACCTAATAGATCATTCATTAATCTCATATTTTTTTTGTCATAAAACTCACAGTCACAACATTTAGGATAGTCACAATGGATTTTAATGAAACAAAAGGCAAAATTTCATAGATTCATTGTTCTATATATGATCGTAATAATTTTCCTAGAGATCATGAGAGTAATTTTATAAAGGCATGTTGTGGAAATCATTTATGAAATTTGCATAAATCTTTAGAATACAATATAAAGATGATATAGTTGATAATCAAAATATTGAGGGATAGCCTCTTACCTGATCTGAACCTGTGGAATTATGGTCATTCCATGCACAAACTATAGGCTTAACAAAGGAAACCAATTGTGGAACTTTGTCAGTGAGATAGTTTAAGCAACTCATTATATGTTGGTACTCTTCATTTGAGTTGACATAATTTGGAGAGGCACTTACTAGGCGTTCAACAAATCATTGTGAAATCTCTGTTGACGAACTAGATTTCCTTACTAGCATTAGATTTAGTACGATTTAGTGCTGCCATATAATTGACAACATCTTCTACGCTTGCTTCACTATTATTGTTTTCCACCTAAAATACAATGTCAATTTCAACATATAGTCAGTTCAATAAAAAAATTGAAATAAATAACACAATGTAAATTGAACCAAAAATCCATACACTTACTCCACATTTGTCCATTTTTGCCTGCAACCCGCCTCGGCCAAATGTATATTCAATCCTCACATTATCTCTTGCTCTCTTGCCTCTGTTATTCTTTATCAAATATTCTTTGGAACATATACTTTATTTCAATGCCTCCCACTCTTTAGGAGATAGAGTGTTGTCAAACATCTCTTTTCCCTCCATGATTGTTTTTCTGCAATTGTATCTAAAAGTGTTCATCAGAAGTCTCATCTTGTTCTTGTAATATTTTCTAGAGATTTTTCCACCAATAGTGTCAAAGGAATTTTCCACTTTTGTATAACATATTCCACATTTCGTGGATCTTGCTTTGCAAAATTTGATTTGTAGACATCCAAATGGGCCCTACATCTTACACCCAACTCGGAGGCCCACCTTGCAGTATTTTTCCCAATGGGTTCACCATCTCTTGATACCTCAACCAAGAATGGCTTCTTCCCTTCAAATATTTTTCTTTTGTGTTCCTCTCTATAGATCTGTATAAATCTTGACTCAATCTTTGTCTTTTAAGATAAGCAGGCACATCTTTTGTTTCACCACTACAAATATTTCTAGCTGATCCACTAGTTCCTTCAAAAGTTGTAGATGTGATAGATGCACTCTCAGGCACATCAGATGCAAGCAAACTCTCTTCATGATTTTTATTAACCAGAACTTCATGCTCCTTGGCCACATCACATGTGGCATGAGTAGGTAGATCAGTAGTGGTCTTCGTAGATTTCACTTCATCACAACTATTTTTTTCACCAACTTCATTTGTTGAATCATGAAAGCATTGGCTTCTACGAGCTGGTAGCACTGTACCTTTACTTTCTTTTTGTTTTTCTTTGCATTTTCTCTGCTCTATTTTTCTTGCCTGTAAAACAAAAAAAAATCATATCATGTCTTACATACATAAAGCTCTTTCCTATAAAATTTCATTAAACATTATTAAACAAATAATTTACTACTTAGTGGATTTACAACTTGCGTGTTTGGTAAACCAAGATGTGATAAATATTCATTATTCTTGGCCACACGTTCTTCATGAAAGTGCTCATAATATGTCACTAGAATTTCAACATTGTGATCACTATCATCTAATTTGTTCCTTTCATTCCTTTTCTTCATTTCCTGATGTCCAAAAAAACAATAATGTATAAACTAGAAACTTGATATTAAGATAATTAACCGTAATAGAAATTGCATAAATACAAGTTTATGAGGTCTCAATTTTAATGAACAATCATTAAAACACATACGAAGTCTAAAGAACTGTAAACAAAAATAGTCATTAGATATTGTTGGTATTTCAGTTAATGGATATTAAATAATAGTGCCCAACAGAAATGCCAGTTGCATAAGAAACTTAGCAATGTATTTGAATCAATCCATAAAATCTTTAGCAATAATTTTTTCATTCATGGTTCAATAAAAAAATCTATATTACCAAATTTTAACTGTACATGAACTTGTAGCATGAAAACCATTTTGTACAACTAAACCAATGCTTTGCTTAGGTGATAGCACCATCACTAAGAAATGTCTATGGTATTTGGTGATTCTTACTTCTGTTGTTCTGTTACGTAATAATTTGTTCATAACATCCAGATACATTCATGAAGGGGTATATTTCATGAAAAAGAATAGATATGTTGGAGTGGATAGTGAGTTACAAGCAAGGAATGCCATGATTTGAGAACTAAGTAGTCAAACAGTAGTGAACTTCAAGATATATGCAAAACAGTGAAGAACATTTGATCAAAGCAAAAAAAAGCAATGACCTTATAGTATATAAAGATACATATGAGACAATGATTTCTAGTGCATAAAGTCAGAATGACAAATGCTAATAACAGTGATATCACTTTTAAAAAGAATGTGAAGACAACAAAGGATGTGAGCAACATGTAATGTGTTGGGACTATAAAATTTTCAAAATTTTATAGTAGCTTACATTCGTAAACTCCACAAGGCAGCCACATCTTGAGTGAAAAATTGCTATAATCCTCTTTACATATCATATCCACCAGTGATCTCATCAGATTTGACCTTTTGACACACCAAAATCCCTCTGATTATCATTGAGCAGGAGCCTCTGAATAAATAATCCATATCGGCATGACTATGTCCATGTCTCTTTGACCCATAAGTTATAACCTTTGAATTTAGGCAATTTTGACATATTGGTGAAAGGTCAACATTGTCACAACGATCAACAACTGAGGAGGATACATATTCGGGAAGACAAAGCCTGTTGTTTCACTGACGAAAAGGTTATCGACAAGAACAATACCATCAGAGTGAGATCCTCAAGTTAGCCCGAGCATACATGTCATGTCGATGGACTTTCATTGGTAAGAGGTTCACTCTATTTCACTGATAAAGCAAAAATAAACATGTCAGGGAGACATGTGCTATCGAAATGAGTTTCAAATGTCTTCTCGATTCCATATGTTACACCGATGAAAGTAATATCGGAGAGAGTCTTGTCGATTCATCCGAAGGAGGAAGATGATACATCAGGGAGACTTATAACGTCAGAGTAACTTTCAAATCTTTCAGCGATACTTCTGGAATTTTTGGCATATCGATGAAAGGTCAACATTGTCACATCGATCAACAACTAAGGAGGATACATATTCGGGAAGACAAAGCTTGTTGTTTCACCGACGAAAAATTTATCGACAAGAACAATACCATCAGAGTGAGATCCTCAAGTCAACCTGAGCATACATGTCATGCTGATGGACTTTCATTGGTAAGACGTTCACTCTGTTTCACTGATAAAGCAAAAAGAAACATGTCGGGGAGACATGTGTTGTCGAAATGAGTTTCAAATGTCTTCCTGATTCCATATGTTACACCCGATGAAAGTAATATTGGAGAGAGTCTTGCCGATTCATCCGAAGGAGGAAGACGATACGTCAAAAAAATTTATAACGTCGGAGTAACTTTTAGATCTTTCAGCGATACTTATTCTCTTGCCGATGGTAATACGAATGAATCAAAGCTCATCAGAGTAACACTTGGTGACAATTTTGATATCTAAGTGACTTAATAAATCTCTTTCCGAAGGTGATATGAATCAAAAGATGAACTATTTACCATCGGTAAGAATGATATTTGGTCTCCCTAACCATATAAGGTGTCTAATGAACACTCTGCTTGATTCAAACTCATAGATCGACTAGAATTTAATAGTTCTTGCCGATATAATTATTCGGTCTAACAGTGGGAAATTCAAAAAATCTGCTACACTCATGTTCAAAGCTAGACATTAATGGCCGCATAGATACACATTGTATAGATAATTCTCTAAGTGAAACAAGAATAATTGAGGAGAATTTGCAGGGTTGGCAGCAAAAGGAACAAGAGAACATATTGAAGCCAAAGAATTTTGTGCAGCCTGAGATTTTCAAGTAAGCTTGTGAATTCTTTGCAATTGTATTTTCAATTCTATCAATTTGAGAAAATAAAATAGAGGGTTTGAGCTCTGGAAAACCGAAAGGTAGAAAAAAGCAGGGTGAGGGTAGTCATCTAAGGGGAAAAAATAAAAAGATTGAGACTAGGGATGAATCAAAAACAACTGAAAGGAAATTGAATCAAGATCTTATTGAGCAACTACCTGGCTTAGGACCTAAAGCCAGATGTTATACACAACTTAGGGTAGATGTGGATAAATTTGAGGAAAAATCCAAACACATAGGGGATGTGTGGACTTCAATTCAGGGATATGAACTATTTATGTTTCACTATCGTCAGAGGGATAGGTTCCAGCTAGTATGCAATCCTTGGAAATTCAACTTGGGAAAATTGGTTGTCCCAAAAATATTTATGGATGTGGAATTAATAAAGCTCTTAGCTGTCCATTACGATCCAAAACTCAAAGCTATCTGCAATTCATTGGGTAAACCTATCATACATGTGTCAGAAGCTGCAATTTGTGAAGTTTTTAACCTAGAAGGCACATGTGACAAAGCTATTGTGCATGAGAATTTGGAGAATGGTTACCACCTATAGGGGGTGGAGATTACCGTTGCATAAACCTAAAAGGGATGGAAATTTGGTTCCACTAGATGATAATGACGAGCCTCCATTTCATGTAGACTTATTCGAGCCCTATGTTAAATATACATACTTATCAGTATGTTAGGTGTTAGGGATGGAAGCTCCTGAGCTTATGTCAATTGTACCAATGATAATTGTAGCTGATATTCAGTATCATAATTCCAAACCCTTTGATTATGCTTCATACATATTCAAAGGAATTGATTTAGGGCTAATGGAAATAAAGAATGGATCCCTTGTTTTACATTTCACGCAATACTCTGTTTTTATGCATATAATATTGTATTATGGACAAGAATTGGGAATGTGTCTAGAAGAGCTAAGGATTACACAGTTTGATAGGGAGGGTAAATTGTTACCAATTTAGTTATGGACTACTATTTGGAATAGTAGGTTTGCCAATTCAAGTTTTGTGCATTTTGAAGAATACTTTGTTAAACCATTGTACAAATTCTTTAATCATCCTTGTGACTATCCATTGTTTGAAGAGATTAAGAGGTTCCTTAGACCCAAATATTTCAATAGACCTATTGGCCACAACTGGGGAGATTGGTATTGTTTTGAAGATGCTACTATGATCAGAGTGTATGGTTTTGAAGATACACCATTCATCTTGCCTAAAATAGTGCCTGATAGAATTGCCTACTTCGAAATTGTTAAGCAAATGGATTTCTCAAGTGTAATGAATTTTAGTTCCTTTGGAAAACATGCATTCATGCCAAGCACTTTGTGCTTTGGAGATTTCACTATATTGTCGAAGGAAGGGTATGATTTGATTTTGGATAGGTTATTGCATTTTAATTTGAAGAAAGCTCCACCACGAAAAGGGTTTGGTCCGGAGGGATACATTTAATTTGATAAGAAAAAGATGAACTTAGGTGGGTATAATCATATACCTTATCAGTATGATGATTTGATCAGAAATTTGGATTTCAATGAAGCTGAGAGGGTTGTTGATGAATATAACAAGGGAGTAGAACAAAAAATGAAAGAGATACAAGATGTGGAGATGTTATCTTCTGGTGAGGAGTCACCTGGTAATGAGGGGTCTCAAGGTCCAACTAATAAAATCTCCAGATTTAAAACTGATTATAAGCTTCCTCCTAGAGAACCAGAAATTGAAGAGAGTTTGGATATAGACATGAGGCAAATGGCTTATAGATCCTTTGTAGTAGATGATGAGTTTCTGAAATCTCAAGAATTCAGAGCCTTCTTGTAAAATCAAAAGGGAAAAGGAATAAGAGAATTTGTTGAAAATGTAACACCAAATAATGAGGATCAATTATTGAATAATTTGAAGCTAAGTGTGGAAAAGGAAATGAAAGATATGACCCTAGAGAGAGGGAGAAAACTGTTATAAGATTCAGGTGTCATGATTTTCCCAGGATTGGATCTAAACTCTACCCTTGTTTTTGACAGTTTCTTGAAGGATAAGAATGCTACACATAAGATTAGCCTTGAGAGAGTGACAAAAGTGTATACAGGATCAAAGTATAACCCTGATGAAGGTTCCCTTATGATTTGGGCCCTGTATCCACCACATAAGAAGTCTATTATTATTGACACTGAAAAGGATTTTGGACATGTCCTAACACTAAAAGTTGGAGAAGCTGATCCTGTGGCTACAACCGAGATTGGCATGAATGTTGCCAAGCTAAATAAAGCCTAGATCCAAACATTGATAAAAGAAAAGGAAATGTATAAAATAAACAATGAAAGGATACTTAGGGAAAATGATTGCTTGAACGATATGATTGAAAACACATTCAAAGCATCCACTAGGTTTGCTGACTCAAGGAGAAAGCTCTCAAACAAAGGACAAGTGGGAAGGATTAGATGTATATTCTCAAGGAAAATTTGATACACTTTTTGTAGTGATTAGAAAAAGACAGGCTAACTTGATGGTTTGGCTGAGAAAACTCTGAGGAACTCACTCAAACAATTATATTGCAGAGCAGGAGCATAAAAGAATTAGTAACAAAATCCAAGAGAAATTTCAAGAAATACAGAAGAGAGATACTCTTGATAATCAGGCTATCACTACTACTAAGGAAATCATAAGAAAGCACAAATATTACTTTGAGGAACTTCAAGGAGATGCAAAAGGATTAATTGATGCCACAAATGAAGGAATACCAACATTGTTTGAAAATGATGGAAAAACAAAAGAAAAGACTAAATGGATTGAAGAATGTAAGTTGATACTACAAAAGACTTTGGAAGTGGCTACAGGTAAAGACTCAACATTGGATGAAGCATGCAAGTAGAATGACAAAATGGTGAACACGAAGATAGCAGTCAAGAATGCGTTAGGAGATGTTGATACTCACAAAAGATGAGATTATTTGGACCATCTGTTAAAAGTTCACTTATGGCTAACTAGAGCCTAATTATTTATCTTTAATCATTGTTAGTTGTTGTTATTATCAAAAGACATTTGATGAAGGGGTGCATCCCTTCAAAATTTTGATATATACAAATTTGTTACATAGTGACAAAAGGGATAGGTGAATAGGGATAGATAGATAGTAAAAAAATTCTATGATGTTTACATTTCAAAAGACTATGTTGCAAGTATGATTTGAGAAGATCAATGAAAGAAATTTGAGTCCATGGCTTCATATTGGTATCAACTATTTGTTAAATATATTCAGTTATATGGTTATCTCCAACATAATATTTCCTTATTATTTAAGTTGATATATCAAGGATATTTTCGATTTATCAAAACACATTTTTTGTTCTTGTGTGATGTGATTAATTGGCTTCTTTTAGAGAATTAAAACCCTTTTAATTTGTTACAGTAATTTGGAAGTGTTAAAGCAGTTCATAAGGCAATGGTATACAATAATATTACAAAATAGGGCTAAGATAATGTCATATGTAGGGAAGACAATGCTATTTTAGTAAAAAAGTGTAAAATAAAACATAGAAACAATGTTTAAAAATGCTTCAATGATGGCTTTTATAAAGGATGCTAGAACAATGATAGTGATAAAGAACATAGGTAAAAGCAGTAAATAGTCTAGAGGAGTTGTCAAGAAAAGATCATTGTCAAAGTAAAGCAATGATGGTATACATGTTCATATTGCATTCATATTGCATACAACATTTATATATGAAAACATATTCATATTGCATCCTCATTTTTATATGAAAACATATCCATATTGCATTCATATAGCAACTTTGTTCAACATTAAAGCTTTGCAACATGTATTAGTCTAAAGGTCTGTATCCTTCAAACATAAAATAGTCTTAAAACAACATAAAAGTCTTACATAAAAGGTCATAAAATGGGGTTCATCAATAATCATCTACATTTCCAGCAAGATCAGAATCCTGATCACTCGTGTCTACATCTACTTGATTTTCTTCCTAATCCTCATTTGTGACATGCAATACATTATCTCTTCCAATTTCTTCATTGGTAATCAAAATCTCTTCTTCAAACAGTTCCTCATTGTCTTCATCCACTTCTTCGATTGTTTCTTGTAAATTAACATTTTTCCCATCAGGGATTACATCAACAACTTCCATGAATTTTCATCTCGAACGAGACTCTGTTTGAATGACATATGACCAACCTGGGCTTCTTACATCATCAATTAGAAATGATTGGTTAATTTGAAGAGGGGAAACATACAACTCATCTGTCTCTGATAAAAATTATCGTGTATTTGCATGTACAAATCCATACTCATCAAATTGTACTGTGGATGGTCAGATCCACTTACATTTTAATAAGATAGGACTATTTTCACCAAAATCCACTTGAATAATTTCTTGGATGAATCCAACATAAAATTTCTTCTTAATTTCATGAAGAAATTCAGCACTAACAACACAATCACAATTTGTCTTTCCTTTGTCTTTTTCTTCCACTCTTAAATGACTACCATAGGCCCACATTCCACTAAAACGCATAGCCCATAAATGTGGAGGTTGTGAAAGCTCACTTTCCTTTGTTGTTATATCTTGACCTTCTTCTTTTGCATCACTAATTGCATTAGCAATCCATTCTTCAAATTTTGGAAAAGAATCACCTCCAATCAAATCATGACGTCTGCGCCTTTGAGGTCGATGTTGCATACAAGTTTGATTCTCTTATTCATATTTTCTATATAGAATAATGACTTACAAATAGTAATATTAATAATGTAAATGTGTAAATGCAATTGAGTAAATAAATTATTGTGTAATTTTTTTTTACCTATGCCACTTATCAAATGAAGATGTGTTTTGAAGAATAAAGGCATGTATTGCACTTCTTTCTTAATATGATAGCTTGAAGCGACATCCATTTCCTTCTAATACTTCACCTGCAACTCTCTTATCTTTGTCATCATCCCATACACATTGATTGACATTTTTAAAATCCTTCATATATTTTGTGCAAAATCCCATGGCCTCTTGAATTAAATATCCCTTAGACATGCTGCCTTCTGGTTTTTCCCTACTATGGACAATTTTTTTCTAAACCTTCATATATCTTTCTATAGGATACATCCATCTCGTTCTTACCGGCCCACAATGCTCTATTTCATATTCTAGATGTATCAAAAGATGCATAGAAATGTTAAAGATTGTTGGTGGAAATTCTTGTTCCAATAGACAAAGGACTTCAACAACCTCGTCCCTCAAACTATCAAAGTTCAAAGGATCTAATACATGTAAAATCATTCTCTTTAATATTAGGCCCAACCTTATAATTTCCAATCTTGGCCCCTTTGCCAAACTTGAAATATTTACCACAATAGGTAAAATATTCTCGATTATGACATGATAGTCATGGGTCTCGAGGCCTCTTAAGCTATTAATGTCAATTTGGGTTTTGATGTTGCTACTTACATATCCAGTGGGAAAGTGAGTCTGAGACATCAACTGTAAGAATTATGCACATTGTTACTTTGTCCAAACATAAAGAGCACTAGGTTTTCTATATTTTTCATTATCATATTTTTCAACCCAAAGATTTTGATGAATCTTTATTTCTCGAAAGTCTTCACGTGATGAAATAGTATCAAGAGCACCAAAAAGAGTTTCTATAATAGCATAAGCTGTATTTTTCTTAGTATGCATAAAGTCAACAGTATGCCTAATGGCTATATCCTTAAAGTATGACAACTTATACAATATGCACAACCGTTTTACACCACTTTCATTACATGGATCATATCTACTGCTAGCAATCCCATCATTTTTAATAAATGACATTCTTTTTTTCCCATTCTCAACAATGTAATCACATGTTATTAGTAATGGAGCTTCACAATTCTCTTCTTGACCATTGAAACGTGTTTTTTGTCGATGTTATGGATGATCCATTCTAAGGTAAGCAGGATGTCCACAATAAATACACTTATGCAAACTTCTTGAGTGCCTCAAAAAATCCTTAAAGTTGCAAGCAGGACATCCATGGTATCCATGAACAAAGAGACTAGACAATGTGCCATATGCAGGAAGATCATGAATTGTAAACAATAAGGAAGCTCTTAAAGTGAATTTTATTGAATGACCATCCCTTAAAGATTGAATTGCTTCAATTACTTTCCATAATTCCATTGGCTCATCATATAATGGCTCTAGATAAGCATCTATTGTATCTAAAGTCACACTTTTCTTTCCTAGTATAATCAATGATAACATTACGAAAAATGGTTTAGTTGCTAACCATGGAGGTAAGTTATAATTTATTAGAAACACTGGCCAAGTTGACCATTTAGTACTTTGATCTGAGAATGGGTTCACCCCATCTAGAGCCAAACCCAACCTTATATTATGAGGACCTTAACAAAAATCGGGCCATCTATTATCAAATTCCATCCACATCTTAGAATTAGGCATATGTCATTGTTTTCCATCAGTGCTCTTATTTTGGGCATGCCACTATATAAGTTCAGCAATGTCTTTGCACCTATACATTCGGAGTAATCGTGGGATTATCGAAAAGTGGTGAAGAACCTTTCTAGGAACCACAACTGATTTCAACCCTTATCTATACCTCAGTTCATGACATTTCAGACATTCACTCTCATTTGCAAGATTTTTTTAAAATAATACACAACCATTCACACATGTGTGGATGTTTTCATACCCCAAGTCGAGCTTACTAATTTGATTTTTACATTGACTTCATTTTGTTGGCAATGTGGAGTCAGCTGATAACAATGAACTTAATAATGCCAATAACTGATCTACACTCTCATTTGTCCAACTATGCACCACTTGCAAGTTAAGAATTTGAAGGATTGTTGTCAAATGACTTAACTTGCAATTATCATACACAAAATTTAAAGCATCGTCCATTGACTTGGCCCAATCATCGTTTAGACCCTCATTCAAAATTCTATCAACTTCAAACCCTTCGTCAAACATTTCTGCCTCTTCATCTATTTTTGGTGCCACTTCATCTATGTTTGTTGCCTCTTCATCTCTCACAGTCTGAAATTCTATCATATCTTCATAATAATTGTAAGCCCAAGGGCTTATACCACTATTCCCATATCTTATTGTTACATCCCAAATTGCGAGGTTACTATTTACTAGTGATATAAAAGGTAGAAATGAATGTAATATGAAATCTAGAGATGCTTGTACCTTGTTTTCAATGTGTATGTTAGCTCATTTGACATTGTTTCATTTGATGTTATTTCAATTGATGTAATTCATGGTAAAATACTGCATATATATGAATAGAAGGATAATGAATCTTGCTTTTTAAACTTGATATATTTGTATAAGTATTGCAAATGTTATGAACAAGTAACTGTCGTGGTTTTGTGGCAATGGATGCAGGAACATGAACCATTCCTCCAGGCGGAGGGGAAACATCACTTGGGAGAGGAGCTTGGTCGAGTAACCGGTAAAGTGAAATATTTGAGCATATACACACTCACCTTAGACTGAGTAAACCAAGTCAGTTTTGTATGAGTATAAGGTAAGTCATCCATAGCTTGTAGGTCTTGCAAGTAGAGGTCTTGATTGCTTATGTGTGTGAAGTTTATCCTTGTGCTTGATTGTGAGATTATGAACATCATGGTGGTATCATGTTTGGATGTGAACGTCAAAAGTATGCATATAAACACATGTATAGTATATATACGTATCCGTAAGTATAAACATATTGATACAGGCGTAAGTGGCTAATGGACTCGTCATACAGATGTGTCGATATGGTGTACGTACATATACGTGTACATAGAGGATTATACTGATGTATATAGATGTTTATAAGCATACGTCTGATAATGTGGAAATATTAAATATTTGCCCTAGAATTTATATATACACATATACATAGATATATATATTGAAAGTATGCTGACTGGCTCGCACTATATATATATATATATATAATCGACAATTAAATATGTATATGTATATATATTTATATTTGTTAAATATAAATATATTTATATATGTAATTATATATAATATTATTATAGTTATATTAAAATATATATGAATATTAAATACTCGGGTATTTAAATATTTATATGTTTAATATTTAAAAGAACTATAATAATATTTATATAATAAAATATATAAATGTATTTAGCTAAATATTTTAAAAACTCTTAAGTGTAAAATTAAAAGATTTAAACCTTTTAATTAGAGTAAATATTATAAAGCAAACTTTGGAGAAATATTATAAATAAATAAAGAAATCTATTTGGATTATAAAAGGCTTAACTTTATTGAGTCATTTGATAATATCGATTTTTACATTATGGGAAATAAAATATGGGAATCGACTTCAATGTTTGAGATATTTATTCAACACAACTTCATAAAGTTGAAATATTTGAAACATTATAATAGACTTTTAAAATGGGTGAAATTCTGAAGAGGAAAAACTTCTTGTGAATGTTACGAGCTTCCAACGCAGGAAGAAATGGAAAGTATGAATGATTCAAACGCAGATATGAGATGAGTCAACTCAACCAGTAAATGAGAGGTGTTTGAAAGATAAACCATGACCTTTTCTGCAAGAAGGAAACCCACCATGTTTCATAAATCGTGCCATATATGGGAGACGCTTGTAGGTGTCGATCCTCCATTTTATCATATGCAAGTTTGAAATGTTCTCTGATCAGCTGGAAGTTGAATCACCTCTTTAAGCTATGAGTAAGTGTGGAAACTCACCACATGTCATTTTGAAATATTCAAAGAGCAGTTCTATCTTTTTACATGCCTGCAAGAGCACAAATTGTTGGGATGGGGGCTCTATAAATAGCCGCCCAGTTCATTCTTCAATCATCACTTGCAAACTTCGAATCCAAATGTTTTCTTCTGAGTTTGTTATCTGAAATCATACTCATTCTAAGTGCTAGGAACAGAGGAATTACCAGTTTATCACTATCAAATTATGAGTCTATCCCAAAACAGTTGTATATTCATCACTCTGGAGTATAATTCTGAGTGAGAATTCTGTCAACATTCAGGGTTTACACTAAGAGGAAGACTGAAATTGCGTCATTCGAAGGAAAGCGTATAACCAGGCATGATATATTCTCCATCTTTCAAATCTGTATCTGTTGATATATATGTGCTTCTTTGTGTTTGCTGTATGTGCAAAAGTAGAAGATCATTTCTTGAATTGCATTTTAGAATGTAGAGAAAATGAGCTACTATGAGAAATGTTTTCCTAAGTTGTGCTTGAGTAGTAAACTTATGAGAAGGTTAAGAATGCATATTAGAGTGAATTTTCATAATTTATATGATCTCCATATGAGGAGAATATGTTTGAAGTAGATACTAGATATTAGGAATGAAATGAAGATAGTGGTCTAGTAAGGTCTTTTCAGCTTAAGTTATATGGATAACTAAGGTAAGCTAAAGTACTCCTAGGATAAAGATTTCCTGATTAGGAGGAATGTTATAAGACACATGTAGACTGTTTCATTTCTAAGTAGATTTTTTGAAGGTAGGTTGTCTGAAACAGGATATACCTCTCTTATGTAACTATTTAAAGTAGATTGTTAAAAGGTAGGTTATCTGAAATAGGATACACCTCTCTTGTGTAAATACCTAGTAGATTAATATGTTGTAGGTTAGTCTGGGATAAAAGATTATCCAAAAATAAAGGACGATACCTATGCGTAGTGTAAGATAGCCTTAAGTCAAATCGGCCCTAAGTAGTGTATATGATAGATGACCATTTGAAGTACTGAATGAGAATACTTTGGCCAAAGTAGTGAAATGTATGACATCCACTTAGATGTGAGATAGTTGAGACTACACTATCAGTTCATTGTGATCCTTCATGCTAATTCGGGATTGTGAAATAGCAAGTTCTAGATGTATAGGACACAACACTATGCTCAGTTGGGTTGTCGTAGTCGAATACTCTACCAATCTCTTTGTTCGAAGGGAGGGCCATCTATCGAATGATAGATGTGCGAGGGACCGCATTATTAGTCCGTGGTTGGCGGAAAAGTGCCTGAGTGATGTTTCTCCTCCACAACAGGCGACAGATACATTGAGATTTGAAAGGAAGGGAACCTGGACCGTCTTACTACTATTTGTGCAAAAGCTTACGAGCTATGTATGTAATTGTTTTACTTTTGTACTTTGATTTATATTTGCAATGAAAATTGAATTCATGTGGAAATATATATTGTAACTTGCATGTATTTATCAATAAAGAAAGGAATAATTTTATTGTAATATCTTTGTTACTTGTTACTTTTATATGTTTGAAGTGAAATGTTGGAAATTTTTTAATTACCCAAGGATGGGGTCGTTACATGTGGTATTAGATCTACCAGGTTCTGCACTGAAACCTATGAGCTCATTACGCAACAATGCGTAAACCTTATCAGAAGATAAAGGTTGGAAGTTCTTGTGCCACAACAACAAGAGAAAAGAACTTAGTGAATTAAAAAGGAAGATGAGAACCTTAGTAACTTGTGTAAATTGGGGCTAGTTAACGATTCGTCCCTGGAATTGGAATTCCTAAAACAACAGCTTATGACAATACCTAGAATTGTGGAAGATTACGCGAACAGGTCATGTAGGAAGGTTAGAAAGAATAATTAATATGTACCTTATCCTACAAACATAGTTACATGACTCTAAGAAAAAGAGAATGAGTAAGAATGAGATAAAACCAAATTATAGCAACCTACAATTGTAAAAGAGTCAAGAACTCTTGGATAAGTGTAAACACTACGAATCTATGTATGCAAAGTCAACATAAATTAGATTGTTCAAAGTGGGATATGAAAGAAGAAAGTATCCTCAAGGGTTGAAGAAATCATGACCTAATTTCTTGTATAAAATAGGACCTTACAAGAAAAGATTTAGTACCTAGAAATTGAGAAAAGACCAAAACGGTCAGAGGAAACAATCGATGACATGAGCAAGGTTGCTCTAGCCAAAATCAATGAGGTCATTGAAGTTTTGAGACCAAAAAAACTTTGGTATCTGAAAGGCTATGTGAGAATAAGATTCCAAGCATTGGAATAAGGACTTATAAAAAGGTGAGTGTGAGAAAGAAGCCCGAAAAGGTAAATCAGGTTGGTTTTAAAAACAGGTTTGGATAGAACATGGTCAGGTTGAAGTTATAAGTAGAACTCACCAACATGAATTACGAAAATCAACATATGTTTAGTGGTTCCAAAAGGAAATGGAATGCAACATGACACTATGTGTCAGAACGCTAGAAGTTGCAAGGAAAGTAACACTTGAGTTGAAAAAATTACATCAACAAAAGAGGTTTGTGAGTATGGGAATTTCATCACCAAAAATGATATGGGAAAGAAATGGAGAATATTAGTGTGTTACTTAAACACCTAAAGTTGTTGATTATTCATTAGATCTACTAGATTATTCAATATGCAGAATCTGTTAGATGAAAAGCAATGAAAAATATAACTTGAGAAAAATACATGTAAGGTATGCCATGAGGCAAGAGAAGGCAATGGAAAGTCAAACAACTAGGAATGACAAACCCTTTCCAAAGAAGCAAGTAATTGCTAGGAGTTTAATGTGAGTAGAATGAAAGTTGTGTAAACACTAAGGGGGGAAGGAAGAGAGTGGATTGAATCAAGTTAAGTACCCCACCCAACAAAAAACTTGGTTATGTTCTCAATATGGAAGAACTAATGACTTCTTTGCAAGTCATGAGGAAAATTAAGTCATATATCTTATGACCACAAGGGAAAAGGATAAATGGAAAGGTTAAGAACTATGACCTATATACCTTATGATTATCTGATTTGAAGATCAAATGATATTATTATCAATGCCTTAGAAAAGGATAGGCAAATAACTTGATCATGATAAGGAAGATCATTGTCTGTGGGATTGACAAGGAAAGATCTAAGAGACTTGTGATTGGAAGAAAGTGTCTCTATACTCCTATATACTTTATATAGAGAATTTAGATAATGATATTATTTCTATATGAAATATATCCATGTCGTGAAACGACTTGACATTGAAGCTTACTATGCTAAGAAACCTATGGACGAAAAAGGTTAGCTATTAAAGCCATAGAGATGTAGTGAAAAATAAAGTAAGATGTGACGTTATGTGAACCACACCAAAATATCTTAATGAGATTATTTAAATCAACTTGATTGAACACGGATTTATACTCAAAATCTGTACCAATTTCATTTGGAAAATTAGATTGAGTTAAAAGAATAATTGCATCTTTGAAAAATAATCCAAGGACAGAAGAAATCCACGGTATGAATGTCTTGAGATAAATGGAAATTATCTCCGCAAAACCTATAACCATTTACATAGGAAATAAAGGTAGTGTGAGATCAAAATAGGTTATCACTTAGTCAAAGGATAGACTTGTTGGATATAAAAGAACCTATGTGTCCAAAATTTGGAAGATTCGAGAATGGAACGAGGAAAATAATGTCAAAATTAGGACATCGGAATGACAAAGGGAATTGTCAGATGAGGATCCACTATCTCGTCGAAGAAGATAGAGTAAGAAGCTGCTCATAATGTAGCAAGGTAATGTCTAGTATGCCAGGAAATGAAGACTGAAAGTCATCACTGGTAGGACATGTAACTCTCTTGAGGTTCCAGAAGCAAAATGGTAGAACACAAGACAAATTAATCTATCTATGTTAGTAGAATTAACATAATGTTCTAGTGGATAGACTCATCAAAGAAACCAACACTTTTTGGAAACTCGACTTATAGGATTTTGGTCCTAAATAATATATTGTGGGTAAGTATTTGCTTAGTAAACCTGAAAGGTTATTTCAGTTTAGCAAATAATGATAGGGTTGTGTAAACCATAATCATACCATGAGACATTTGTTTGAATAAATGTGCAAAATATTATTTTAGTCAAATAAGTAAAATGGTGGACTAAATCTTGAATGATTTGTAAACTTCTAAAATTTGAAGTTTAGACCATTATATGGAAAGAAAGGAAACTCTTTTAAAGCTGAAAAAGGCTTGGGTAAAACAGTCTTGGTAGGCTGATTTTTGACTTAAGACTTGGAGGACTCGACACAGGCTTGGTAGGCTGACTTTTTGACTTGGACGTTGAAGGTAGGTTTTCAAATCAAATAAACCCTACCCTACAGAGTGATGTGTGTTTTCCATTATATTTTCATTGAATGCTCTTGGAAAAAAATAAATTAGCTATGATGGTTTTTTGTTCACTGTTGCCAATTGATTTTAAGTTTTCTTTAATAGGCTTGGGGTTATAAGATCAAAGGGGTCTCTAGTAGTCAATAGGGAAAGAATGTCAGTCCTTGAAGATATTGTAACAAAGATGTGATAATCACAAAGCACAAGGTTCAAAGCAATGAGATCATAATGTACAAACAAAAGAGAAAAATTATGTTTTTATCAGAACAATGATCTTAAGGATCGACTATGAAGAACAATCATCATAAGATAACAATGAATACAAACAATGATAGTGCTAATGAGTTATCAATATAGTGAATAAAGAGTTCCAATTTTCAATGCATGATAATAGTAGTCCAAGGCATGCAAGGGATAGGAATGAAAGACAATATATAGAGGGAAAATAGTTACAAATGATCATTGTTATATCAAAGCATATGAGTGTCAAAGGATCATAGAAAAATGAAGGAGATAATGGCAATTGTTATGAATGCCATGTGACCCGATATCATGCACAAAGAAGATGTAAAATACCATGGAACAAAGTGAAAAGGGGTCAAAGTCAATGAGATTCATTCAATGCCAAAGAGCATTATCATTATATCAGTGAAAGCACAAGATTGTAACAACAATGAAGCAATGGAAAGCAAGAATAGTATATGCAACATCAAGATAGTTTTCATAAAGGATGAAGAACAACATGAGGTTTGCATGATAAGAAGTGGACTTATCACCCACATCCCCTCAACGACAATCATGGAAATAAGTGACATAATGGCCATAACATGCAAAATGACACAGTCATAAAGGGGCAATTTGTAGTGCAAAGAAAAGAGTATAGAGCATTGAAAGCCAAGAACCAAACAACAAGAAAAGGGTAGTCACAAAAGAACACTGTCATGCATGAAAATCATTCCATAACAAAGATCAAGGGAAGTGAAATCTAGAAATGAGGTTAGTGGTGCCTTTTCACTTGAAGGTGAAGCTCCTTTAACATACCTAGATGGAGGTAACATTTTCAAGAAAAGCTTGTAAGCACAATGAAGAAGTATGTCACAACAATTATGAATTTGAAGAGGCTTTATAGAATTGATTCCTACTTTTCTCATTAACTTTGCTAGAGCTTTACTCTAATGCATAAAATGAACAGTCCTATGAAGAGTTGACATATAGTGCAAATAAGTCTATATGAATGATGTAGCAGAGTTTAAATGCAGCCTAAAGAGTAGCAAGTAGTAACATTAAGGTTATATAGCTAATAGTTCATTCAACAAGTATAAAACCTTATGTTAGGACCTATGATACACTCATCAATGCTTGATGTGTAAAGGATAGATAAGAGAAACATATAGATGATTGAAATATAGGATTGAATATATGATATCCAAGATAAGGTCCTTGTATGGATATAGCCTCATTTCATAGGACAACCTGCATAAAGAAGATCAATGTTATCATTCTCATATAATTAACAAAAGGATAATGTTATCATTATCTCTTTGATGTTGCCTTCAAGTTATATTAGGTATGATGGTACCTATGGGTGATCCCACAAAGCTAGTTTACAATTTCTGAGAGATTCTGTTTTTTGCTAAAATCACATATTTTTAGAAAATATAATGATTTAAGCCTTAAAATGTTTCATTTTAAGGATTCCAATTGAAGAGGGTTTGATCAAACTGCCTTAGATCAAACCCCCTTGGATAGAACCCTGCTAGTTTTAAACCATACCTACAACGGAGTCTCCTTTACACCTATCAAAATGTTGATAAAAAATCACTTTTGATTTACCTTTTGTGGGATCAAATGAATTCATTTAAAATTTATTTCAAATTCTCATGGTAGTCCTGAGAACGATCTATCCAATGAATACAATTTTAATATGTTTTGGTTTTATTATGTATTTATTTTTTTAGTTTTATTAAACATAGGTTTTTCACTGAAAATCAAGCTCTTTATTCTACACATGTGGAAAAATAGTAGATTATCAAAAAAAAAATTAAAAATATGTTTGGGCTGGATATTGATGTCCTTGATCCATTAAAAAAATTAATTAATTTCGATACATAAATAAAAAGTTATGTTGTATACAGTCTGCCTATGTCTAAATTGTAATTGGTTTGTCTTCAAAACTTGATTAAGGAAAAAATATTTAATAAAACACTATGAAACCAAATGAAAGTACTAGATATCATAGTTACAAATCTAAATTCAAAAAAAATAGAATTTAATCCTTGATACAAAATAAGTTATGTTGTATACGGTGAGCGTCACTTCTTAAAAATATTGTTTTAAAAAAAAAACTAGTTTTCAAAGGAGATGGAAAAAGAAGTGCAATCTGATTCCAAATTTTTTGAAAAAAATATATTTAGAATCTATAGACAAAATTTCACAAATCACTAGTTTGCATCATCTTCAAATTCCTTACGGTTTAGCCGCTATAGGAGCCTGAAAGTGAAGATTTAGTTTTAAAAAATTAGTTTAGTGTCCAGTTTGCCCAAAAATTGTAAACCAGTATTGTGGGATCACCCCTATCCACTTCAAAACATGGTTCAATGTATAACAAATATAGTCAGTAATACCTGGGCGACTCGAGAAAATTTGAGTGGTGCTTATGAACGAAGGGAAATCTTCAACATATTAGATATATGCATCTACTGTTGGTGACATGACTTTATTATCCACAAACACAATTTCCCCTCAAAATCTGAATCTTTCTCTGCAGAGCTCATCCCATCTCCAATCTATTATGCCAAAATAAGTGAAAACTCCTTGCATTCATGAAACCCGCGCAAGTTTCCCTCCTTTCTTCCAAAAATATATTTTTTAACTTATCTCTTGCTCATTTTCACGTAGATTTTGATGAAAAGGCCATTTAAAAGGATAAAAATACCTTTTATAATGTTTTGCTATAAGAATATCACCCCCTTTTTAATTTTGCAAAGAAACCAAAGACTTAAAAACCCTATACAACATAAAGTGGACTCAATGAAAAAAAATTTAATTTAAACCCATTCCCTATACAAACCTAGGGGTTTAAGATCAAATGATTTCAAGTTGCTAAATACTGAAAACCTTTGCAAAAAAAATACTTTATGACACCTTAAGATAATAATCAGGATTTGCAAAATAACAAATCAAGTGAGACTTGATTTCGATTACAGTAGAAATTAGGACAAATGAAACTGGAATGAATTCCCTCCTTTTTACGTGAGTTTTAAATTTGGACAAAAGAAAGATTATCCACACACAATTGATTTCATAGATTATAAAATAATTTTATTTTAAAAAAAAATTAACAATATAAAGCCTGAAAGAGAAAAAATTTGCATACCAAAAACGATCATAATTGTTATTTCTATTTCACATTATTTCTATGGATTATGATCAAATTTGAAAGAAAAAAGAATAGAGGAGTAATAGTCATTTATTTAGTCATTTAGTTGTGATTTTACTCAATTAACAAAATTAGTCACTTATAATGACCAAATTAGTCATTTATTTTCAAAATACTACTAGTGTTAGTCATGTGACTAAAAGTTTTAGTCACGTAGTCATTTATTTGCCAAATTCTACTAGTGTAGTTCTCCTTCTTCTATTCCTGGTTTGTCATCTCCCTCATTTGATATTTCTTCACAATGGGAGTTTTATCGATTCATGAATGAATCACTACAAGATGCATCTAATATCCAAATTTCAGGTGCTGTGATGATTGAGACTTCTCCAATTGTGACTACTAATTTTGTGTCTAAAAATATAGGTGTAACTTAGGCAATGGTAACAGGGCTAGAAAGTGGTATTTTACCTCTTCTTCCATGGATTTATGCACAAAATCCCATGAGGTAAAAGCAGGTAGTTTCTCCAGATGAATTTGACTTTGGAGAGTTGGTGCCATCAAAGCCCAAAGGAAAAAAGAAGCCAAAGGTTCTCTATCAACTACATATGGACAAGTTTGGATATAAGTAAATAGAGGTGGTAGAACCTCCTCAAGGTAAAAGTCACGAGGAAACTAACATAGATGAATATACCATTACAATCTGAGTTGAATTATGGAGAATCACACATGTAAGTGTGAAGGAATATGATCAAACATATTTGATTGCACTAATGAAGAAGTTCAACAAACTAAAGGAGACTAAGGATATGTATAAAGAAAAAGTTGAGCATCTCACCTCTATGTTGAAAAGAATTACACAATCCTCTAAGGTTGTAGAACCTGTTCCAATGAGCATAGAAGAACCTTTGGTCCAAAAGGTAGATAAATATTATTCAAAGGGTAAGGTTATGTATGAATTTGTCGACAAAATGATTGAGCAAGGATCACAGCTCATGACTACTATAGTGGAAAGAATTGCTCAAATGTCAAAGGCAAAACTTGAGCTGGAAAAGACAGTGAATACACTTTCCATTGAACAAAAGGAGATAGAACAAAATCTCGAGTCCTGGATCTAGCTGAAGAAAGTGAAACTAAGTAAGTTAGTTGAGGTTGGCGTCATCTCCAACAAAGATAAATATGTGGAGATCAAGGAGTCAATCAAGAATTGCATACATGTCATCAAGAGCTTAATCAAAGATGTGCAACAAGTCCAAGAAGACATTGAAGAGCATCATATGATCTTGGTGAACAAAATTGAAAAATTGCCCGATAAGCTTCTTGATGACGATCATACATTCCTTCCTACCAGTGAGATTGTCCTAGAATTTAAAGAAGCAATCCAGAAGCGTGTTGAAGATGAAGAATTTTTAGTGGCTTCTATGGACACCTTGTGTGATATACAATTAACCTTGGATAATCTCAAGACCCATCTAGGTCGATATAAAAAGGCTTATTCCCTTTCAAAAAAAATTGTCACTAAAGTCCATACTGTCATCGATTATACCTTAGGACCAGATGAAATAGTGATGTAAGATATCTTAAAGAAATATGAAGATTTCTTGGCTAAAAGCACATGACAATGATCTTTTTGTATTTCCAGAGTTAGTTAATTTTTATGCTTTTTCACATGCTTTATGTAAATAGGCGTTGATATTTTTACATTTTATTTTGTACTGATGCAACTACATGTAAAAACAACACCACTCCTAAGTCAAAAAGGACTGTGTCGTTGAATAAGTCAAAGTAGTTAGACTTTTTCCTAGATTAGCTCTTGGATCTCACCTATAAATATGAGAGAGCTCATTTGTAATTTTCACCTTTAATCTATTGCAATTAAGTTATGCTAAAATTGTTTCTCAACATTGAGATTTTGAGTTCAAATTGAAAATACAAATCTATTAATGGAAAGAAGGCAGATTTTGATATCAAACTTTGTGTTGAATCAAGATTGTTAGAGCAAGAGTGTTCTTATGTCATTTTTGTTTGATCTTTCTTATTGTTAATGGAATAAGTGACGTTTCTATATTATGACGAAGGGATTTCAAGATAAGATTGATGAAATTTGTGTTATATTGATCTCTTGGAATTATATGTGTTGAAAGTGATTGTTGGTGAAGAATTATTAAGACTTTGAGCTTAGAATTGTTCATTTTATGCTTGGATCATTTATATTGGTAGTTGACAAATTTTTTGCTACAACTAATAATATAGTTAATTTTGAAATTATCTTGGAATCATCGTGGGAAAGCAGTTGAAGACTTTGTGTTTCAACAAGTTTTTCTAAGTTACTTTTGTTCACTAGTACTTGTGGGTATCGACTATTATTGCTCTAATTAGTTGTATTTGAGAATAAAATAATCACAATGTATATATTTTAGTTTAGTTTCTAGTTAATTGTAGTGAGTAATAAGAAGGGATCCTCCCCTTTCTGAGGAGAGATTTATCTCATAATAACTGTGGCTAAAATCACTATTTCATAATTTGTAAATGGATTACAAAATATCCACCCAACACATTCATTGTGGGTGATACTATCCATGCTTCCATGGATCATGATAATACTAATAGAGTCATTCATATTAGGTATTGTCTCTCTCTTGAAGAATGTGAATCACATTTTGACCTCCTACATTCATTTCCTACTATTTTTCTTGGTCATATATATGAGGACATACTAGGTATCAACCCTAATGTATTGGTCAATTATATTGTGCTATATTTTTATGCCAA
>CM021106.1:514493050-514523074 GCA_007115665.2 Sequoiadendron giganteum | reverse complement strand
ACATATTCATGATGGTTTGTTTGAAAAAAACTAATGCAACTTACCAACATGGTATGAATATCATATTACATGAATTCATCCTTGATATTCTCAAAGATTATATTGATGATATCATTGTTAAATCTATCTAATTCCAACATCACATCGATAATATCTATTACATATTTGAACACGTTTGACTATACAAAGTGTGAATAAATCCTCTTAAGTGTGTCTTTGATGTAGACATTGGAAATATTTTAGGATTTATATGTTAGTGTACATAGTGTCTTTACATATCTAGTTATTATATCACCTTTTTAGGATTGACCTATTAAAACTTAGATTGAGTTTACTTAGGCTATTTCAATTTTTTTTCTCACTTAATATGGTTGGGACGCGTGTCCTCGTCACTAAGACACCTATTGCATGCATACTTTCCACTTGCTTAGACACTTAGCAAGTGAGACCACAAGTGTTGCACCTTTAGAGAGATAGTCAATCATTGTCTCCTACCTTCTCACCTCCTAATCCTTGCTTGTATAAGTAAGGATCATTATTGTATTTACACACTCTTGATATTATAGGATAGACATCTTATCATGCTCATCATTTGAACACTTGTGGAAGGTTATCAATTCATGCTTTTTGATCGTGGCATTCTCCGACATGTTATCAAAGCCATGAGAGAATGGTTCCTTCTTACATCATGGTGACTCCCACACATAGCCTTATCATTGGAGCATGTTGGATCTAAACAAATACTGCTATTGCATTTGGAAAGCCTCAAAAATGAAGAACAACCTTTCGTTTGGCAAAAATTAGTAATTTTATTTTTTTGCAAATTTTTAATTCCTATATTTTGTTATATCATAAAAATCCATATAGTATGGATTTTTTTGCATTTTTTTTTTAAAGTAGAGGGCCAAAATTTCCCTCAACCCATTTCCCATTTTGAGTTAAAATTTGTTCTTTTTAGAAAATTGCTTGGCCTATTTGACCTCTTTGGCAGGTTATGTTTTTGTGTGTGTGTAGGGTTTCTGATTAATCCACTTGGTTCTCTGACCTATTTGGTCTATCTTGGAGTATCTAATGCATTTTTTATTGGTGTTTGAGGATTTACCTCATATTCCTCTATTTGAGTCGTGGGTCTCTTCAACAACAAGCCTGCCCCTTGAAGAGGTGGCCTTCACCCCTATCGTGCCTTCCTAACTATTATATTGTTAGACTTACTCAATTGGAGATTGCTCCATAAGAAGACTAGCATGAATATATTCCTATTTTGGTTAACCTTCGGTGCTAATTGTGTAGATTTGGGAAATTTTAAGACTTGTAAGAGGTTATAGCCCAATCATTAAAGAGGTTGGCTTGTACCTACGACTTCTTGCTTTTATTCTATAGGTTTCTAATCATGGAAAAGGTTTCCATCTAGATTGTCATCCATGATAATATGTATTCAATACAATTTTCTATTGTTTTGTTCTCTACACTAATAATTATGCCTAGACTCAGGTTAATATTCATCAAGCCACCTTATTCATAATAGTTGGCTCCATAGGCGACAATACTTTGCTTTGCACACAACAACTTCACTTGGAATCCCACATACCTACCACACCAACCTCTCCTTTCAAGAATAAAGTACTTCTTCCCACAACCACATCCTCTAACCATCACGACTTGTTCATGGATTTTGGAAGAATTTTATAAAATCCTCCCAATGAATCATGTCATGTGCCTCTTATTTCAAGGTGGTATCCAAAGTTCCCACCATTAATTTAATATTTTCTTTTAATAGGATTCATTATTGATGTAAAACACAATTCGTGAGTCTTACCAAATGGGTGAATTTCACAGCCAGTCACTTTCTTAATTTGATAATTTCATTTGTCAGATAAATTTACTTTGACAATTCATAAAATAATGGTGGTGATTCAATTCAATTCCTATCAATGAATTATTCCAAACATTTAAATTACTTCTTCCATTCGAGTTCAAATTCAAATAATAATTAACACCAAAAAATTAATAGATATAACTCAATGATTCATTTATTTCTCAAATGAGATATAATTAACAATCTACAACTTTCATTTGAATAATAATTTTCTCTGTTTAAGATTTTATCTCTCTCTTCTACTCTTTCAATATTCATTTGAAGACATTACATCCATTCCTTTTGTGCCACCATAGTCTTCCCCAATTTGCATTATTTCTTCTTTCTTAGTACAACCTTTATAGAATTTACTTTGTACAAATTTATTCTATTCAAAACAATTTACAATTTTCTTAACTTTGCAAACTTTTCTTCCCATTCATTTTCATCTGTTCTTCTCTTCTTTTTTTTACCTATGGGTGCACACCACCTCTCATCAGTTCTCTTCACATTTATTTGTCAGTTATTTTTTTATCCTCCTATTACATGGCTCGACCCATGCTCCTTTTTTTTTTCTTTGTATAAAAACTATTTTTTTATTCATCATGAGGCGTGGCCTCACCTTTCTCCACTTTCCATTGACCTTAATTTTTAATCCATATTTCCTTCCTCTCCATCTCCCTATTCATTGTGCAAACTCTCTTTTTTAGCATTCACATTCAAATCAGTATATGGTGCCCCTCTATATTTCCTTCACTTATTATTTATTAAATCTCCTTCAATGTAGTTGTGTGCACATTCCTCTCCATTTCCCCTCATGCTTTGGTTGTGGTCTATGGTATTGTTTCTTTCCTTTTCATTTTCAAATGTTAAATTTTTAAACTTTCCTCTTCCAATCTACTTTGAATCCTCTTCCCATTTTATTTTATTTTTCTCTATACTCCTTCAGCTACATCTCATGCCTAGATTTTTTATTTCTTTTGTTTCATTTCTTAAGTACTCATCTACACTTTGATTGTGACTTGTAGCTTGTAAATTTGAATTCACTTATTAATTTTAATCTTCTCTTTACTACATAATTTCTCTAGCTATCTCATCATCTTCATTTCCCATGCTAAAATTAATATTATATTAAAATACAATAAAAACTGATAAGTTTTTTTTCAACATAGTCAAGTTTAGATCAAGCTACAAGAATAATTTACACTTGACTAGAATATAGATTAATCATTCATTTAATTAAAATAATTGATCAACTAGAAACCATCAAAATTTGAAATTATAAATCATAAGACTATAGATTAATCATTCATTTCATTGAAATAATCGACCAACTAGAAATCATCAAAACTTGAAATTATAAATCTGAAATAGTCTTATGGATTTTAACTTGGGTGATCAACCCTATCTGGAAATGAACTAAAATTAGAATTGAGACTATCTAATAACTAATTAAGCAACTATACTCCTTCAGCTACATCTCATGCCTAGATTTTTTATTTCTTTTGTTTCATTTCTTAAGTACTTATCTACACTTTGATTGTGACTTGTAGCTTGTAAATTTGAATTCACTTATTAATTTTAATCTTCTCTTTACTACATAATTTATCTAGCTATCTCATCATCTTCATTTCCCATGCTAAAATTAATATTATATTAAAATACAATAAAAACTGATAAGTTTTTTTTCAACATAGTCAAGTTTAAATCAAGCTACAAGAATAATTTACACTTGACTAGAATATAGATTAATCATTCATTTAATTAAAATAATCGATCAACTAGAAACCATCAAAATTTGAAATTATAAATCATAAGACTATAGATTAATCATTCATTTCATTGAAATAATCGACCAACTAGAAATCATCAAAACTTGAAATTATAAATCTAAAATAGTCTTATGGATTTTAACTTGGGCGATCAACCCTATCTGGAAATGAACAAAAATTAGAATTGAGACTATCTAATAACTAATTAAGCAACTATAGAAGTACCAAAAAATCAATACCACAGGTAGTTTTCCAATTTAGATGTTGATTTATTACAACTTATT
The DNA here is from genome assembly GCA_007115665.2 of Sequoiadendron giganteum. Lineage (NCBI taxonomy): Eukaryota > Viridiplantae > Streptophyta > Pinopsida > Cupressales > Cupressaceae > Sequoiadendron > Sequoiadendron giganteum. Next base: position 514,519,163 of record CM021106.1, on the reverse strand, counting down.
TAAAAGAATAAATGTTTTGACATAATATGACTTGAAAAATAGGAAACTCTCTCAAAAGGAATTAACAACTTCATTTAAATAATTCATGTTTGGTCCTTTATGATACTGTAGCATTTCCTTCGTGAAAAGGTGAAACTCTTAAGCTTTTCCTATGACTCATCAAAAGTCACCAGCTCTTCCTGGAAGTTTTGAATGTCTACCTTTTGTTGCATCATTTGATCGATGGACCCCTCAAAAATTAGACCAAGTAAGGACTCTTTGAACTAGCCAGTTATATTTGTTGGAGAGGCTACCAAGGACAAGGCTTTCCAAATGTGAAACTAATATTTTCAATAAACTATTTTATCTTTACCATAGCCTGATCAACTAGTCCTTTATTCTTGTTCAGTGTAAATATTTTAGATAGTTGATAAGTAATCTTTTTGATTAATAAAATAAACTACCAAATGACGGTAATTAAAAATGCACTAAATATATTACTAAATCAATGACTAAAAATATACTACCAAATTGATCAATCAAAACAACCAATAAATGACTAAAAATGGTTTAGTCATAAATTTGGTCGCATTATAAATGGCTAGCAATAAACTACTAATGATCATGTGACCAAGCTCAGTGAATAAATATGACTAAATCAATGACTAAATTAACAACTAAATATACTACCAAATTAATCAATCAAAATGACCAAATAAATGACTAAAACTAGTTAGTCATAAATTTGGTCACATTATAAATGATTGACAATAAACTACTATTGGTCATGTGACCAATTTTAGTCATTTATATGTAGTTTTTAGTAGTTTTTTTAGTCATTTATTTCTATTTTTCTACTACTGTTTCAAGAGAAAGAGGAGGGTGTAAAAATCATCTCTTAATTGATAGGGGCTGAAAGGCCTATAGTTTATGAACACTTCGGCCCATCTTCGACCATATCTCTAACAAAATGATACTGTACATCAATGTGCTTGGTCCTGGCATGAAATATTGTGTTCTTGGCTAGACATATTGCACTTTGATTGTCACAATAAATTTTCACCGCATCTTGTTTTATTCCAATATCCGAACACAACCTCTTAAGCCAAATGGATTCTTTACAAGAATGAGTAGCTACCATACACTCAACTTCAGTAGTGGACAAAGCAACCACAAACTGTCACTTACTCATCCAACTAATTGCATCACCAAATAAATTAAACACATAAGCACCGGTGGATCGTTTGCTATCAACATCACTTGCCCACTTTGAATCCACATAACCATGAATATCAAGGTAAATCTCATCTTCAATCATATTACCATGATAACACAAGGAATAATCTGAGGCACCACACAAATATCTGAAGACTCTTTTAACTACATCCCAATAAACTCTACCAGGATTAGACATATATCTGAAAAGAACTCCCATTGCTTGAGTAATGTCTGGTCTAGTACAAACCGTATCATACATAAAAATTCCAATTGCACATTGGTAAGACACTTTTCTCATGTCTTCCATCTCTGATGGGGATGTTCGACAATCTAAAATAGATAACTTTGTTGCATATCAAACCTCTGTAAAATTGAATTGACATACTTACTTTGGCCAAGCTATAGCTTTCTATTCACTCTATCTCTTCTAATTTCCATCCCAAGAATGTGCCTAGTTGCACCAAGGTATTTAATTTCAAATTTAGTAGCAAATTGAGCTTTCAGTTCTAAAATCATACCTCTCCCTTTGCCAATAAATAACATATCATCAACATATAATGCAATGAACAAGAAATGATCACTATCAATTTTATAATAAACATAATGATCTGATTTAGAATGCTCAAATACCAAAATCAACACATATGTATCAAATTTATGATACCACATCCTAGGACTATTTTAAAACATACAAAGATTTCTTCAATTTGCAAAAAAAAAACTTTTACCTTTCACCACGTAGTGCTTTGGCTGTGTCATATTAATATCCTCCTCCAAGTCACCATGAAGGAAAGCAATTTTCACATCCATTTTATCAACCTCTAAATCATAAGCAACAACAATATAAAGTAAAATATAATGGATGTCATTTTTGCAATAGGAGAAAATATCTCACCATAATCAACGCCCTCAACTTGAGAATAACCTTTCGTAGCCAACATCGCTTTCTACTTCTCAATACCTCTATCTGAACCAATCTTTTTCTTGAACACCCATTTGCAACCAATATATTTTTGTCCTTTAGGCAATGGTACACGATCCCATCTATCATTCTTTTTCAAAGCTGTCATTTCTTCATCCATAACAATCTTTCAAATTTTGAATCATTCATACCTAATGCCTCTTCTACCAATTTGGGATCATCCATGTTAGTATTCAAAGAAAAAATACATCTCCAATCATTAGGTGAATACCTTTCACATAGTTTTATATTCCTTTTAGACCTACGAACAATTTGAGTTGGAGGTTCTTCCTCCTCTTCTAAAGATTCAGAGCTAGATGAGATCTCCTCAACTTCTTTTCTATCCATGGGCCTTAATTCAACTTTCTCAACTGTAGAAGGAAATTGAAACACATCTTCCTGTTTACTTTGTTCTAGATGCAATATAATAGAAGAAGTCTTAGTTTCTCTAAAATTACACTTCTACTATGTATTACCTTATGTGCAACAAGATCCCAAAGCTTATATCCTTTCACACCATAACTGTATCCGATAAAGATACATTTCATAGCCTTGTTCTCTAACTTTGTTCGCTTCTCCTTTGGCACATGTGCATATGCCTCACAACCAAAAACTCTAAGATGTCTTAATGAAGGCTTGTGGCCCAACCATGCATCTATAGGTGTCTTATCAACAAGAGCTAATTTAGGAGACCTGTTAATCAGGTAACAAGAAGTGGCAACAACTTCAACCCAAAACCTTTGTTCTAGACCAGCACCACTCAACATACTCTTAGCCTTCTCTATTATTGTCCTGTTCATTCTTTCTGCAACTCCATTCTGCTATGGAGAATACAGAGTTATTTTTTTCTATGAATACCACAATCTTTACAGAATTTGTTAAAATCATTAGAGAAAAATTCACCACCATTATCAATCCTCAAACATTTTATTTTATTTCCAGTTTGCAACTCAACCATTACTTTAAATTCTTTAAATCGACCAAAAACTTCATATTTACTCTTTATAAAGTATACCCATGTCCTTCTACTATAATCATCAACAAATAAAACATAATATGCAGATTTTCCAATTGAAGGAACATCTACAAGACCAAACACATCAGAATGAATAATATCCAATACACCACAAGATTTATGAGAACTCAAGTAAAATTGAACGCGGTTTTTCTTTCCATAAATGCAATGCTCACAAAAATCAAATTCAAGATTACAATCAGATAACCCTTCAACAAGGTTTTTATTTTTCAAGGTCCTTAGACTCTTTTCTCCAATGTGGCCAAGTCTCTAGTGCCATAACATAGTTTCCTCTATAGGCAACTTTGATTTAAAAGAAAGAGCACCCTTGGGTACCTAGAATCCATGACCATTTGTTAAAGATGAAAGCCTCACCTCTTCCATAGACTTGATTTTCATAAAAGTACTATTGCACTCAATAGTGTATGCATCAAGCTTATACAATGTGTCATATCTAAAACCTCTAGAAATCACCACAGCACCTCTGACCATCTTGCATCGTGCATCAAAAAATACTACCTACAAACCTGCATCTATTAGTTTTCTCATAGATAAAAAATTTCGTGCTAATCCAGGGATATGTAACACACCATTAATCCTTTTTATTCTACCATCAAAAAACTTGATTTTAACTTTACCACATACAACACTCATGTTTAAATAAGAATCATCACCCAAGTACACCTTACCTCCATCAAATTCTTCATATTCAGAAAACCAATCTCTATTAAAGGTCATATGAAAAGATTCACCTGAGTCAATTAACCATGCATCATTACCTGCACGAGTTGCCAAAGTTGCAATAGATGCATCACCATCTTCCTTCTCAGACTCAGAATTAGAATCAAATTTCTTCTTTTTCTTCTTCATTTCTTCTTTGCAGTCCTTACAAATATGTACAGGCTTACGACAATTCCAACAAATAACTTTGGACTTTTCAAGATATTTGGATCTCCCCTTGGACTTGGATTTATCATGCTTCTCATTCTTCTTGCCTTTTTCCTTAGGTAATTCCACAAACATTTAGGGCCTCCTTGGAATCGATGGATACCTTCCTCCTCATCTCTTCAGAAAGAAAAGAACCTACCACATCTTCCATCTTCAATATAACATTACTCCTTGTAGCCATAACAAGAGAATCCCACAAATCAGGAAAAGAACAAAGTAGGATCTAAAATTTATCCTCCTCATCCATTTTGACACCAACTGATGCCAACTAAGCCACCAGAATATTGAATGCTTCCAGGTGGTTTGTAATTCTTATAACCTCTTCCATTCTCAAGGAATATAATTTCTTCCTCAAGAAAATATTGCTCACTAAAGATTTGGCTTGATACATCTCACCAAGTTTCTTCCATAGTTTTTATGCAGAAGTATCTTCATGAACATTAATTAAAATAGAGTCTGCCAAGCACACTCTAATTAGACCCTTAGCTTTATAGTCCATAACATCATATTGAGCAACCTAAGTAGGATCTGCAGGCCTTGAAACATTCTCATCAACAACATCCCAAAGATCTTGATCCAACAAATCCTCCATCTTCAACTTCCACATTTCAAAATTATTTCCAAAAAAATTATCCACTTCTATTCTCCTTAATGAACTTTCCATTGAAAAATTCCTGCGACAAGATAAAAAGTGTCTTCTTCACAAGCTCCCACTCAAATTTGGATTAGTTCAAAAATCCCAACAACCCACAATTGAAGCTAAAGGTGATCAGGCTCTGATACCACTTGTAAGGAAGCTAAGGTAGCATAACAAATTCCTACACTAATCTTGAGAGGAGGATAATTAATGCAAAATTTTTACACATAATTAATAGTTATAGAAACTTAAACAAAAATAAACAAAAATATCATGAATACCACAACATATTGATTTATGTGGGGAAAACCCTTTCGGGAGAAAAACCCCACTCCAAAATTTGCTCAATATATTATCTAGAAATCACAAAGATTACAATATACTTGTAGAGCAAGATTCTCATAGGAGTATCACCAACCAGAGATCTAGAGGCAACACGTCTGCTATCAGACTCTCAAAATACATCACAATACACAAACATAATATAATGCCCTCATAAAATAGGGTTTCCTTCTAGGGCAAGTCAAGCTAGTAAAATATCAGTTGTCAGATCTAAGACCTAATGGTGAATGGTCCAAATTTACAATAATAAAATATAATCAAAATTTTCCTTCCAGGGGCACTGCCCCTGACCCCCATTGGGGCACATTGCCATCAGACTCCTCATGGGGGGGAACCCTCCACACCCCCTATTGCCAATGTATCAACAATACCTTATATAATTGCAAGGTTGAGACACATTTTCCTAACAATATATTCCCTAGGAAAACCATCAATAGGGAAAAGCCCAACCTCCAAAAGCATTTGTGCACTCACTGCATTATTCAGTAATGAAACATTCCAATACGCTTACATTGTCTTTATGAATAATTATGAAACATCAAGCTCGTCCAAATCATCCTCCATATGTGTTGTGGATGGGATGGAATAAAAGTTATTTCAAGAGTGATGGATGGGAGGCTGGGGTCTAAGCGTGTGCAGGAGTTTGTAAGTAGGTTCACAACCCTCTTGGCCTTGGATTGCATGTGAATATTTGTTGTTGTATGCACTTGGGTGTGGGTTGTGTGATCGATGTGTGGTGCTTATTGCTTGGGGTGGGGTTTTTTTTGCTGATTGAGGGGGGTTTATTTATAGTATCGAGTTCTTCTTTGTGTTGTTTTGGGGTTCGGGTTCTTTTTTTGGTGCTTGGGTTTTTGGTTGGTTTTGGAACAGGAGGCTAATCCTTTTGGCTTTTCCTTTATGTATTTCTTGGATAATTTTATTGGGGTTGATTTCTCCACATCTAGAGAGGCTATAGCTGCTGATTTCAAGACCAATGCTTCAAATGGTGCGCGCTTGTCACATGGTGGCTTTTCTCGAATTTTAAAAGTAAATGGTTGCTTGGCTAGGGGTGGGACTCGCCTAGTTTTGGTTATCCAATCAGAATCTATTGTTGAGGATGTTGCGTACCGAAGGAATCATGCACTATTTTTTAAGTTCATGGGAATTAGGGTTTCTTTCCCATTTCTAGAGTCTTGGGCCCGTCTTACCTGAAACCCGGAGGGAGACATAGAGTTTTTGCAAACAAAAAATGGTTATTTCATGGTAGTTTTTTCATGTATTGCAAATCATAATAAGGCTATTGAAGGGGGGGCCTACTTCTACAATCAAGTGGGGCTATTCTTGAAACCCCAACACACTAGATTTAATTCAACTTAAGAGCTTCCATCATGGGTTTCTGTCTGGGTGTGACTTACTTGGATTCCAGTTGAATACCAGAGGAACAATATCTTGCATAGTATTGTAAATTTTTTTGGTAAGCCAATGGGGCCATCACAACAAACATTAGAGTGGATGGTTGTTTATTTGACTCATATTTTTGTGGAGATTGATCTAAACAACCCGTTACTTGACTCACTGAAACTTAAATTTGGGTCCACATCATGGATTCAACAATTGGATTATGAGACCCTACCTTTTCAATGCAGAATTTTCCATGCTTATGGTTACCTACAACAAAAGTATCCTAAAATTAAGGTCTCTAGTTCTTCTTTTGGTGGAGTTTTTTCTAGGATTCCTCCTTCCTCAGACCCTTTGAAGGAAAAAGGCAAAGCCCCTATGTCTGAAGGGGAAATTGATAATGAGGGTTTTGTTATAGTGAAATCTCACAATAAGGGAAGAGGCAAAAAGAGAACCCTCAAGGATAGGTAGGAAGATGCAAGTTTCAACAATTTTAAGGCCCTAGAAGACTTGGACCAGCAAGAGATGATCCCAAATAAGCGTGTTTGTGAGGTAGAGCAGTTGACTTCTCATAAGGATGAGAGTGATATTCTTTGTGTGGAGTTAAGAGCTATGGTACCTCTTGGTCACGTATCAAATTCTTCTATTTTACTAGTCATTCTAGTGGGGCTAGAGGGGGATTATACCCTTCCTACTGACTGTATGGAATCTCAATCTTTGGGTTCAGATCAGGTTTCAAGTAAGGGCCTCCTAGTTTCTTCTTCTTTGGGTCTCCACCAAAAAAAACTTTAAGAATGGGAACTCAGAGAATCCTTCCAAGGCTAGGAGGAAGAAAGATCAAGACAAGATCAAGATAATGGGCAAGAATTTGGTGGAGTCGGGGTCTGTCAAACCTCTTGACTCCCATTTTTATAAACCCCATAAATGATCTCTCTTGGAATGTGAGGGGTTTGAACAACATCCCTCAACAAAAGGTTGTTCAAGAATTGATTAAGTCTCATTCCCTTGATGTTGTTTTTATCCAAGAATCTAACTTGTCTGTAGATGGTATGGATAAGATCTCATCCAAGATTTGGTGGTATGGTCAATGTCAATGCATTAGTGCATAGGGTAGTGCTAATGGGATTGTTTTCTTTTGGGACACATGAAAGATCTCCCCCTTGTGGTGGATTGCGAGTAGATCTTCTCTATGCATGGTTTCCTCGAGCTTTGAATCTAGAGAAATCCTATTGTTTTATAATGTCTATGCTCCTATTGATCTACCTGGTAAGGCTCATTTGTGGGATCATATAAGGTATGTGAGATCCTTAGCTCATTTTTTTCCCTAGGTTGTGTCTGGGGATTTTAATTCTATTCTCAACCTTGAGGAGAAGAGGGGTAGATTGGATCATTTGGATCCCTCTTCATACTTGTTTAACTATAATATAACTCAAGTGAATTTGATTGATATGAAGCCTCTTAGTGGTTTGTTTACTTGGAGTAATAGGAGGGGTGGTGTAGAATCTATCTTTGAAAGGTTGGACAAGTTTCTAGTTTTTAGTTTCTGGTTAGGAAATCAGTGGATCTCCAGTTCTTAAATCCTCGACTGGCATGGTTTGGATCATTAGCCCATAAATTTTTTTGTGCATGGTTGAGAAAGCACCAAGAATCCTTCCTCCAAATTTTAGTTAATGTGGCTGCGAGATCCTTCTCTATAGGATCTTGTCAAGCTTTGGTGGTTAGATGGTTTGCCTTCGCATGGGATAGCCATGTACACTTTGTTTTATTTAGATAAAAGGCTAGTGCCTATAATTATATATTAATATTGAAATACTGAAGATTACATAGAGGCCAAAATTATAGTACTGACATTGATATAACTGTTATATCAAAAGCAAAATTACCAACAACATTATGTAATAGTTCTAGTGTTTTGCAAAATGAGCCCAATATTGCTTATGATTGTAGGTAAATGTTTGGACTCAACAAAGACATATAACCAAAAAGCCAGGCTAATACATCATTTATGCATGTTGTAGAAGTAATTGGGAAATTCCTTCTCATTCCTTCATTGGCCCTGTGTTAGCTGATGTGTCCACCCTACTGATGTTTAGATCAAAACCATTATCTCCTTGTCCTTTGCCCATTTTTACACTGTTTTGAGAGCTTGATATGTCCCTTGCTAATTCTATTTCCCTGTGTCCATGTCTAATATGGTGAGAGAGGAGGAAGGAAATTGTGAAGAACTTCTCTTTAAATTTTTCCATCATAAGAGGGCTGAGATCTTGTGCATGGGTGTTGAGAGACCTATATAGTAACTATGGGTCATCATCACATATATATTTCTTTATAGCACCATACACCTCCTTGAATGTAATTTTATTCTTGAGATAATGCTTTGGGAAGAGACCTCCAACGTAGGCTTTTCCTTTTTCCAATTTATACCCTTGAACAACCTATAGGAGCTCATCTTCACCAAGATAATTTGATGAAACCGACTCTTGCACCACAATCGAGAGGAATTCAAAAAATTGAACTAGGTCTATTACATTTGACAAATAGATAGAAATTAATTGAGTGGGGAATAACAACCTAGGATAGCTTGAACCCATAATTTCTTTCCCTAATATAGTTTTGATACTATCCAATAGACTTGGGGCATGGCATATTAAAGACCTTGGATAGTTCAAAATCCATAACTTCCCTAGAGAAAGCAAGTTCTTTTTCCCTAATTTGAACATAAATTCTATAATTTTTAGGAAAGTACTGCATCCTATACCGACACACACTGATCCAAGTGCCTAGGCTCTTTAGAAATTTATGACCCAAAACTATAACACGAGCTAGGTTTACAATGCCAACCAAAACTGGACCGACACAAAGAGCTCCAAATGCACCCACTATAAAATTGACTTTGAAGACAAAAATTAAACTAGAGAACAAGCAATATGATGGGAACCCATAAGACAATACCCAAGGAAATCAGGCAAAGAGATATTTACCCTTAACTGAGAACCCTTTAACTAGCAAAACCTTTAGGCGCCATTTACAAAATAGCAGAAGACCCTAAGAAACTAAAGCTTTGAATTAAAACCATAATACTTGAAACCGAGAGCACAACACCTTATAAATAAGGCATCTTGTACATTGGCAGCTGAAGATCATCATTAGGTGTACACAAAGGACAAAAAGCCTACCCTTTCAACACAAATACCATTGTCATTTCACATAGATGAAATCTTAGCTTGTTGTTTGAAGATATTCGTAATTATTATAAGAAGTGTGATATTAATATGCTTAATAAACTACGTATACCACTTGTAATAATAACACTTAGTTGCATTGGAACCTCTTGCTAGCTATAGTGTTTAGCATGCATGAGATTTAAACACACACATTTACTATCATGTCATGCACCACCTATTGATTTCTCAAACATAAGGAATTCTTGAAAAGACTTGGCTATGCAAAGATTTAATACATTTATCTGAGATTGTATATCATTTTGAATCATGAAGAACTACCACTACTTTGAAGTACCACACATTTTTACACCACACACAATTCACACCACCATCTACCACTTGTTAGAACCAAGAATTTGATCAAATGATATTTGGTGACGTTGCAAATTGATGTCACTACGCCAAGTACCAAAGTCCCTCCTGAACTTCAGCATGAACAAGTACTAACTCAATTTGTAATTGAAATCATAATTTGAAATTTAACAAGTAAACCATGATAAAGGAATAACCAAACTTTAAAAAACAAATAAACATTAGCTTTTTATTTTTAAATTTTCCTATTGGCCACAACAAAGCTTGTCATTATGATATCCTCTCCAGAATACCCTGCTTGATCATTTGAAATACAACATCCTGGTAGTCATGATGAACCATCATACATATATGGATTTTTTCTTTATCTGAAATTTGCACAAATTGATTTTTTGAACTTGTAGATCAACCCAAATTACACCTTTGTCATATGCATTTCTCTATTTATAATAGATTGTAATTCTTGTGTGATGTTCTTTAACCCTTCATCATAAATTAATTCCTCCTGCTCTTGCTCACATCCTTTGTTTTCTAGTTTATCCACCAATTGATTCCCTTCTTTGTATGTATGTGTGATTTGGTATTGCTCCAAGACATCAAGCAATCTCCAAACTTGAACAAGGATATAATTGATTTGCTAACTACATTGTTTTCTATCCCTACAAGCATTGATGATAACCAAACAATCTCCTTCAACTTGAAGTTTCTTATAATTCAGATTAATAGCCATTTGTAAACCTATCAAAAGAGCTTACACCTCTACAATATTGTTTGTTCTAGAAGGTAACTTTATTGATTTCACACTAATAAGTAAACCTTATGAATTTCTCGACACAACCCCTACACTAGATTTCCCTGGATTAACTTTTGAGGCTCCATCAAAATTTAACTTGACAAATCCAATTGGTGGAGGTATCCAAGTTACCTTCTTTCTATAAACTTTGTTAGTGACAGGTACTTGTAGATTGCCTCTAAAAGGAGCTACAAGATTTTGCCAATTTTTTATTTGCTTTAAATCCCAATCTATGAAAACTGAACCAACATGCTTAGCATTATGAACATAGAAATTTATTATTTCACAAGTTGAGTTCTCCAACTTGAATAACACGTGGTCAATACTTGAATTTTGATTTCAAAATATCCTTTTATTTCGCTCCCACCAAATACACCACAAGACCACATATGGAATGACCCTCCATAGACTTGCAAATAGAGACAATTTATACAAAAGTGGCCAACTTGTAATTAGATCCCAAAGCATAGATAGAAGAGGAGCATACCAGCTTCGCTTTGCTTTAATGAAGATCCAACAAGAATTTGCAAAAGAACGTTATAGAAAAAGGTGATTTATATCCTCTATGGTTGTCCCACATAACACAGTTAAAAGGATTTGATATCCCTAGCCTATGTAATCTTCAACTTGTTAAAATATTATTTGTCAAGGCCAACCAGGTGAAGCACCCTGCTTTTGGTAACACCACATAATTCGAAAAAAAATCCAGAGCTCTTTGTGGTTTAGAGTGAACTTCTCTATTCATCATTTCTTTTTATCCAATTTTTATTATGTATTGACCTGATCTGGAAGGAGCCCAGATAACCTTGTCTGGAACATTCTGGACATAGACAACTCTACCACTTAACAGTTTGTTTAGAATCCCTTATTTTACAATTGACAGTAAAGGATCCGTAAATGTTTTCCAAACCACTTTCCTTGTGAGAAATTTTGTTTCTTGAAAATAATCTTTTACTTTCATTCCCCAAACTGGAGTTATATGTTGTGTTATTAGATGAAATTCCTACATTGTATTCAAAGGAGGATGTCCCTGCCATGAATCTGACCAGAAACTTGCCTTTTCTCCATTTTTAACCTTCCAAGTTACATACGGGATTATAACTTTTCTACAAGTTAGCAAAAAATTCCACAACAAATCCTTGTGAAGGATTTAGAATGGAAAAGATGTGGTCAAATGCACTAGTGTCTAAATACTTTTTCTACATGATTTTGCACCATTTGGCTTGGGGTTTGGAATACAAATGCCATACCAACTTGCATCTAATGAAACATTTCTTGTAGTTAAGTTGTGAATTCCAGCTCCTCCTTTCAATTTCTCTCTACATAAGTTATCCAGTGAAACAAGAGGAATTTTATTTTTGTTATCCATGTTGCCTTTCCATAAAAAATCCCTGATCAAATTTTCAATTTGCACAATGATAGTTCTAGGAGCTTTTAAAATAGCCATGTAATAATTTGGAATTGCAGATAGAACTAATTTAATCATTAGGATCCTTCCTGAGATTGGCAATCATCTTCCTCTCCATCCTACAATTCTTGCTTGTATAATTTTTATGACCTTGTCCTAGTATGAGACTCTATTTTCATTGCACTGCCATGCTTGATGTCCAAACCTGTTGCATTGGTAACACCTCCCTGTGAATCCTTGTGAACCTCTCCCTTGACCTCCAAATCTACCTCTAAAGCCTGATCTACCTTCTCTAAATTCACCTCTTGCATCAAAAAATTGGTCTTGGACTTTTCTTGTATCTTCTTGGCTCTCATATAACTACCTTGGATTATAAATTGATCCTTTTCCTTTGAAATTTTTGCCTCTACTCTTCTTGGGGGTTTTCCTTTTCCCCTTCCTCTTCAATGTCACTCTCTTCACCAATGACTATACCTCCCCTCTAACCTATTTCAACAGCCTCAAGCCTTTCTATCATCCTATCTTGGAGTTCCTTCAAGCCCCTAATCTCTCTTGCAATCCTCTCTTCCATTTCATTCATTTTCCTAGCCATAGTGTTACCCTTTGGAGGCATCTTGGCCTTCTTTCAACACAACTTCTCTTCCTCAGATCGAACCTATACTATGATACCAATTTTATGTAGAGAAAGGTGGATTTAAACAAATTTTTCCAATTCAAGAGCCTTAACACATCAAACAAGGTGATTCTCTTTACAAACTTCCACTATACCTTGTAGGACAACAAACAAGCTTTTCCTAACATAATTTGCAGGGTAGACCCCAAACCCACATTCTAAAGACTATTTTGGATACCCTTTTGGGAGTTCTAAAACACACTCAAAATTTAGGTAAGATTGTTTTGAAACAACAAAGCCAAAAATTGACTGTCCCGTTTGACAATAAGCCTAATTAGGCTTGAACAACTAGGCAATAATGAGGTTTTCAATCACTAGACCTTAAATCTTCACAAAAACACCTCAAATATATCTTATGGGGTCTACAACATCTATCCCAATAATTGGAAACAACTTCCAAAGAGCTTTTGTCCAAACTCTAACTCTTATTGCACCTTCAATGCCCAAAACATGAAGTTCTCAAACTAGGGCATCACCCAATTTGTACAATCCTCCATCCCCTACTCTTGCAACCATCTAGAACACAAAAAAAAACCTAACTACTCCATTTCCACCGATTATCATACCTTTTCACCGATGGAATGGGTCAAAAACTCATTTTCTTCACTCTAACCCTCACAAACTACGGTTTCTTGGCTATTTACAGTAAAAGGCTCTAACTCCTTTCAAAATTAATGAAAACTAATGAAATAAAAACCAAATGTTAGCTAGTTCCCTACTTCATCAATCCCAATAATAATTATTTCATTTACAGGCTATACAGGGCCGTACTAGTTGCTGTAGCAACAAATTTTAATGTAAAACACAAAAAAATAGAGTGTTATTATTGTTCAATCCTAAAAAAAAACAACCAACCCTTGTCTCAACCATCGCCAAGCTTATTTAAGCATTTGAAAGCCCAAACTAACCATTTTACAATTTCCTGCAACTTTTTGCAAGACTTGACAACTCTTTACAAAATTGACCCCACATGATCAAGACCGAAACATAGCATCAAAAATGGTCTAAATAGACCTTATTAAAACCAAAAAGTGACTCAACAACTCAAAACTAACACTTGATCCCTTTATGCATCATGAAGGCCTATGGTGCCCAACACCAGACAAGTTGTCATTACTGGTTAGACTTTAGCGACCAAGCTTTATTGGAGTTGGTGTATTAGTCAAGATAAAAGTTGGGCTAAAATATTCAAGGAAAAATATTTTAGAGGTGTTGTGGAAAATGACATTCCCCACCACCCATTGGATGGTAAGGGGTTTATGATTTGGGATACTCTTAAACGAGGTTCTAGCTTGATCAAGCATAACCTTTTTTGGATCTATCTTAAGGGGGATGATGCCCTTTTTGGCTCGATTCTTGGGATGGTTACCTCTCAATTTTCACTTCTCATCCTCATCTATAGAGTTTAGGCTCACATTTTTTTGATGTTGGATGGTCAAAAGTTAGTGATTTTAAAGCTATGGAGCAGTTGGGTCAAGTGGAGGTGCTCAGATGGAAAGGGTGTCACCTTTGGCTTCCTGGGGGTTCGGTTGTGGATCATGCTGAGCTGGGTAAGATTTTAGTGGAGAGAGTTTGTAGCTATTTACAATAAAGGGATGTCTTGGCCTGGGCCTCATATCTTAAAGAAGCCTATTTGGTGGCAACTGGGTATCATGAATTAGATAGAAGGAAGTATGGGGAGGTCAAAATCCCTTGGTGGAAATATGTATGGAACAAGTTTGTGTGGCCAAATCACAACTTCTTCCTTTGGTTAGTGGTTCATGAAAAATTTCTTACTTGGGAAAATCTTATGAAGAGGGGCTTTCAAGGGCAATCTATATGTTTTCTTTGTGGCAGTAGTGAGGAGTCTTATTTGAATCTCTTCTTCTAATGCTCTTTCTATAGACTTATTTGGCATTTATAGTGGGCAGTTTGGAGGCACCCTTGTGTGCATGCCTTATCCATTTTTGAGTTTTGGAGGTCTTTGGGGAGACCCCCTATCATATCATTCCCTCTCCAGATGACATGGCTTGTGGGTCCTTCGTGCATTCTATGGCAGATTTGGCTGGAGCGAAACCGTAGGATTTTCCAAGATAAAAAGTTGGTGGTTGCAGAAGTTTGACAATGTATTTTTGGTATGCTTAAGGAGACTATTTCAGCTAAGTGTGATATTGGTGCTCGTTTGAATGTTGAGGAGGCTAGGGTGTTTCTGGGTCTAGGTCTGAATGGTCTCAATTCGAAGAAGGCTTGTTTTATTGGAAGAAGACATCCCAAAAGGAAAATTTAGAGAGAAGATAGATGGTCTCCACCTCCTGCTAGGATTTTGAAAATTAATACTGATGGCTCTTCTAGGGGAAATCCGGGCTATGCTGGTGTGGGAGGTTTGGGGAGAGATAGTTTTGGGGGTGTCCTCTTCTTCTTCTCCAAGTATTAGGGTATCTAGACTAATAACTTCATGGATGCTCTAGTTATTCTTGTAGCTCTAGAAAAATCTTGTGCCCTTGGATGGCATAGGATCATTTGTGAATATGATTCACAAATCATGATTAACCTGTTAAATAGGAAAAACATTGATGGGGTAAACTATAAATTGTCTTCTATTGTGTGACAAATTCACTAGTTATGTAGCACACTTGAGATGGTGTCCTTCATTCATATTCCTAGGGAATGGAACAATGTGGCTAATTGTCTATCTAAATGGGCTTCTAAGTTTAGGGATGATTAGAAGGTGGATGAGTGAGAGAACCTTCCCAATGATTGTGCTCATAATTTGCAAAGTTTGATGTATGAGGATATGTTTGGTTCTTGACTAGGCTCTGGTTTCTTGGATGGATGGTTTGTTGTTCTTCGTGGTCGGATGTTCTTTGATGCTTCTGGCTTTTTGTATTATGAGAATTTCTTTGATTGAATAAATTTTTACCCCTTTTATTAAAAATCATCCTCCCTATGTCAAAACATGTAACAACACATCCCATTCCATGCTTCACTTGTGCACTCTCCAAGAGAGATCAATATAATGAAAGCCAAATAAAAAAACCAACTAGCCAACAAGCCAATCCCCAAAACTAAAATGTTCTTTCTTTTATACATTCAAGCTCACACAAAACATTAAAATGGTAAAGGTAAAACCACGTGTCTCAAAACAATGAGTGCACAAAACCATTGACCCAAACATTTAATTTTTGGTACTAAGTTTTCCCAATATTAAATATTTTTCCAATGCGAAACCCACATATAAAATATCCAACCAATGTCACATACAACTTTACAAGTGGACCCATATAAATATTTAATGTGGCTAAACAAATATCTAAAAATGTAGCAAAAATAACTATTTATTTTACATAAATTAAAATATTTTTCTTATGCAAGGTGTACAATTCACCCTTTTCCTAAAATTATCCCACTTGTTGTATACATTGCATAAGGGTCAATTAATGAAATAAATCATTATGCCATCTATGGAACCACATGAATCTATAGCATGCTCTCATGATCCATCAAGGTAATGACAACAACATTCAATGTGAATACCATCTTAATCTATTATCCTCCAATATGCCACCTATGGAAGAAAAAGAACAAGCCAAGGTGAAGATGCACCAATCCAAAGAACACAAGCTTCAAGTCCAAGTGATAACAGAGGCTCCAAACTACTGTAAAATCAAAAAAACCACATGAATAGAAATAATAAAAAAACCATTTTCTAATCCATCCAATAATCCATACCTCTAGGGCATCCAAAACCATAAGTAGAACTCATGCTAACAACATATCCAAACCATATACCTCAATCACAAGATCTCTATATAAAAATTGCTAATAAAAAACATACACATCCAAGAAATCCCAATACATGGGTAATGCCAAATATAAAAATAGATCAAGGCATACTAAGTATACAAATAAATACTCATACCAAGGTTTGGATGATAATAAAACCATATAGTAACAAAGATAAATCACAATGATCAACTCATGCAATGCAACTCCTACATACTCTCTCATAATAAGTCACCATAAATCTACCAATTCCACCACACAAAACCATGTGAATGTGAACCTACATGAAGTAACCATAGAATAAAGAGAGAAAACTTGTAAATCATATCAGATACCTTGTACCAACAACTCAAAGTGCCAATTTTTTCTAAGATATCTCTTTCACAACCCTGATTGAAAAGCCTTAACACCACCCATTCATTCAATCTCATATATCAAAGAAAACATGTGCCTCATATTACAAACATGGATGTGATAATCTCTAAAAACAAGGAATATAAAATTCAAATCCATTCCAAAAATCAAGAATAATCTTAATAACATCACCTAAACTCCTCAATCATAAATCAAAATCATATGTACAAAGAGAAAAATATTCCAAACACCCTTGAAATGAACCCTCTAGAATTAACTAGAAAATATCAAGGTCCATGTTCATGAGAAGATAAAACATAAAACATAATGCATTTGGAAATAAAGTTCACAATACCTCTTAGATGGTGATCCATCAAGTAGAGAAAGAGTGGAGAATAAAATATCTTCTCTAGGATACACCAAGTCACAATGACTCTCTCCAAGAGCACTCTCCTCTATAAGTCCATCATGAACTCTTGTCTATATCCAAGTGAAGGATCCTTGGATTTCCTATTAAAACCTTGAAAAATTAATTGTCTCAACAAATTTCTAAGCTCCAAATGAAACACCACACTCTCATGGAGCTCCCAAGCACATGACCGATATACTCAATACTAAGAGAATTAACAATATTACCTTCAAAGGTCCAACTTGAGAATGATGAACTCACCATGAAATTATGATCTAACATATCCTCAAAATAAGATCACATGATCCAAATAACATATCCTACTCTAGTGAGCACTTGTGTCATGCTAACACTCTAGTGCACAATCAAGATTCTATTGGCACAATATCAAACCATCCTCTCAATCAAGGATCACTTGTAAAAATTGATGTCATAAACCAATACCTTGACCGAATTCTCCTAGATTCCTCCATGGATAACCAAGATTTCAACATATCCAATCACATGAAGATAACCATCTCCTAAATGAAGATCACTCGTGGTAAAAAAATACTCAATTTCAATACTAATAGCTTCAAATAATAAAGTAGAATCAATATCTCCAAGTGAAGAAGGTAAACCACCACCAAAACATCTCTATCAATATATCCCACTAAATCATGTCACTAAGCTATCCGTAAAATCCTAATAAAAAATATGCTACAAGTCCCAATAACTAACTATCCAAGCACTTTAATCATCCATCCTCTCATACCAATGTAAAAAAAAAAACATAAATTGTTAGAGTAACATTCATTAGCTAATAATTAATTAATCATTAATTGATTATTAGACTAATTTCACTTCATGCAGTTAAGTAAACTTAGGAGTGTTTTTTTGGAGCTAGTATTAAATATTTTTTTCTCATCACATGAGATGTTGACACTTGTCATGGTCTAATCCATTTCTCATTTAGGGTTTTCTCTTATAAGAACTCTCCTTCATTATATTATTAACTCTTGGGGTTCATTATTACTATTAAGATTCATTTTTATTCCTTTTGAGGAAATAACAAATCATTATTTGCAACTCTAATGCATGGAAGGTGTTCTTGTTTTCTATTTGATCTTGCGTCTTGTGTGTTTTCAAAAAACTAATATGGTATTAGAGTGTAGATTCAACAAACCCCTTCTCTATTTTCGAGGGTTTCTTCAACTAGGGTTATAGGGTCTTCAAATCTAGAATCTTAATCTTTTTCCTAGGTTTTTGGTTTGAGCATTCTTTTGTGCATTTTAGAGCTAAATAAACCTCACAATTGCATTAAGGAGGCCAAATTGATGAATTTTGACTATAAATTTATCTTATTTCACCGAAAAGATATTTTGAGGCATTTTTTTTGTACAAGGTCCTATATAGCCCATGTATGGTGATTTAAAAAATAAAAATAAAATAAAAAGTTTTTAAAAATTGTGTTTTAAAGGTTTAAAAAAAATTATAATATAAAAAGTAGGTTAATGGGACCACATAGGGTTGGTACCTTGCACATGCCCTTGACAAGTCTATCGTGTACCTACGTGATAGGCTTGGGCTCAGCGGGGGCACCCATCTACCACTCACTAGTAGCCTCACCACCGATGACGACCTTTATGCTACCGCCCAATGGATGGTATGGCCATCGTCAACTATTACTAGCACTTCATGCTTTTCTAGCCATGATCCTTTTACCCACTAGAGAATCTTTCAAGTATTCCAAAATATTTGTGTTTTTCCCAGTGATGGCAATGATCAAAATATTTCAAGATTTTTTAGCATATTCCATCACTATTTTGGAATATTCTGTCAATGAGTCTTTTTATAGGGGACCGGTTTTTTTTTCGGTGGATGAAATATTCCAAGGAATTTTTTATTGATGTCAGTATGGCGTTAGCGGTATAGAAACATGCAAGGCCCCCTCCAAACCCCCTTTGGCTCTAATGAGAGATTTTTTTTTAATATTGGCCATAACTTGCGCATATGGTATCAAAATTGGGTGAACGACATATCTTTGGAAATCTTGTTCGACATACTTTCGAATGGTGTGGGTATTTTCACTATTTTTTTTTACTATTGGTGTATTATACAACCTATTGAAGTCAGATGTGCTATTTTTACTCCTAAGCTCATAACTTTTGACCAATTTCTCCGTTTTTCATGATTCTTGTGGCATTGGAAAAGTCTTTTAGAGATCTTCACAACTATCCATGTATTTTTTCTATTTTTTTATTTATTTATATAAGTACATTTTATTCATTTTTTGTGTTTCCACATTATGGTGAATTACTTGGACATTTTAGCTCCTAGAAACTTTCTATTTGCATGGGATGATTGTTTTTGGATTTCCTACATGTATTCCAACTTTTTTACTACTTGGGCATTATACATATGTTTTATAAGTACTTTCTCTTTTATAGATGCACTAAGATAAAGTGCCATTGCTATACATGCCTTTTAGGGATTGCATAGATCCTATTGTGCTTTTTGTACTCACACTATGTTATAAAGTGTCATGGGGGTTTGTGTAGTTCCTTTGTTTTTCCATCACAACTTTATCAAGTGAGTGTCCCTTCTATGACAACATAAAATCCTAGTGATTCTTGCCTCATGCATGTGTGCCTTGTTTGCACACCCTTTTCTAGCTTCAGGTACTTTCATTTGCACATTCAAATGTTCTTGGTTATCCTTCATGCACTTATTGGTTACATATAATTTTAGTGGACCTCTCTTGGCTCTCCCTTTTCAACATTATGGGGGGGTTCTATTGTTGGTGCTACTACTTTCGTGGTTTCATTTTGGAGTGATCTATGTATCTAGTTTTTGTTCCTATCTACTAGGCACTACAACAATTGGTTAGTCATGTATTTTGGTGAGATGAAAAATTTACCATATGAACACTCTTGGATTCTTATTTCTAGATTTGAATTTACATTTTCACTTGATTAGTGTTTTTGATTAGATAAGCAAGGAAGGGCCCTGATCCCATGATTACAACATCAGACAAAAGGAAACAAAAAAAAGGTGGGAAACAACACCACCAAAAAGATAAAAAACAACAATAGTATTAACCATAGTAACCATAGACCAACCAGTAGTAATAAAAAACAGTAAGATTCTAGAAGCATACTTAAATCTACGTAAACCATTAATTAAGTCCATAGTGTCCCAGGTGGTATTCCACCAAATCATAACCATAAAAACATAGTAGTCTAAGAGATTAAAACAAAATGACAAAAAAATCATCATAACCAATAGAGCAGCAACAAAAATCCATTAGTTGACTTTCTTTAGTAGGTCCCCATACTCTCCCATGAGAGCAATATATTCTCTCCAGTCAGGTCCCTCTGTCTTGTCCAACATCTTCAAGGCATTTGGTTTCCCCTATTTCCTCAGCTTCTTGGTGATTTTGAATTCTCCAGAAGTAGCACCCAACATCACCCTCCTCATCAATCTGTTAGTTACCTTCATGAGAGTAACTAGAGCCTTCTCCATATCTTCAAACTGAACCTGTAGGAAATTTAGTTTGCTCTTTAAAACTTTAATGCTTGAGTCCTCAATTTTATTTTTCGTGCCCAAATCCTTGACTTCATGTACATTTTCTTCCTCCTTCTTTTCATCCTCAATTTGTTCAGCTTGTTCTTCCTCTTCCTCATCCTTGTCCTCCTCCAAGCCTTCTTTTCCCATCTCATAAGCCGTATCCTCAAAATCCAAATCCTCTGAATTATCTTCCTCCTAGGCTTCAAATTCTTCAAATCCCCGACTTCCTGCATATTTTCTTCTTCCTTCTTTTCATCCTCAATTTGTTAAGCTTGTTCTTCCTCTTCCTCATCCTTGTCCTCCTCTGAGCCTTCTTTGCCCATCTCATAAGCCATATCCTCAAAATAAAAATTCCTTTGAATCACTTGATTAGTGTTCTTAAGACTATTGGCACTTGTATTTTTGACTTGCATCTTACTTGGTTGAGTAGTAGTGTTGGGGTCACTCATGTAGATTCATGTGTCATTTGTATCTTCAATTTCCAGATGTTTGAATTTGTTTTCCATATGATTCAAGTAGTGTCATTGGGGGAACTCATGCATATTCTTGTATTATTGACTCTAATCATCATCTATTTCAGAGTTGGTTTTTCATTTCAACACTATAATAGTCATCATTTGATAAGTGTCTACAACTTCTTCGTGCTTTAGAAATGTTCTTTATATTACTATTATTTTTGGGGCATTGTTTTGGAGGCTTCTTGGTCCTTCATTCACCTTTCTCTTTTTTGGAGAGGATTTTTTCCCATGATTTTTTATCCTTTTCTCTAGTTATGAGAGATTTCTTTGATTGTACATGGGTACCTCATCAGGCCTTGTTGCTGAGACCCATTCATGCTTTCCTTGCTTTTGATGCATTAGAATTTTAGATATTTTTAGCTACTCCCTAAGTTACACTTAAGGGGGGTGTTAGAGTAATCATTCATTAGCTAATAATTAATTATTAGACTAATTTCACTTCATGCACTTAAGCTAAACTTAGGAATGATTTTTTTGAGCTATTATTAGATCATTCTATCTCATCACATGAGATGTTGACACTTGTCATGATCCAATCCCTTTCTCATTTAAGGTTTTATCTTATAAGCACTCTCTTTCATTGTATTATTAACTCTTGTGGTTCATTATTACTCTTGAGGTTCATTTTGTAAGTTATTTCTTTTTAAGGAAATAGAAAATTATTATTTGTAACTCTCATGCGTGGAAGGTTTTCTCATTTTCTATTTAATCTTGCGTCTTGTGTTTTTTCACAAATATTACATAAATGATCATTAAAAAGGCCAACTAATTGAATCTACATCAAAATTACAAAAAGTTATGGATATAGATTGCCTACATTTGAGTCATCCCATTACAAACAAATGGGTGGCCAACCCACAAAATTTTATAACTTATAGATACCAAACCAATACAAAATGAAAACTCACCATCATGTTAGTAACCAATAAACTAAGTTAACCAAGAAGATAACTTGTAGATTTAATACTCAAACACTAGATCACCTACAAACCTAATTTACCAAAAAAATCCATAAATGAGTAACCATATTCAAGGAACCAAATAAAAATCTAGAGATATAAACAACCTTCTAACACTGAATCACACCACCACTTGTAATCATGAATTAATCAAATACCACACCTTGTAAATTGCATCCATGATCATGTTGTGCAAATGATCAAATGTACATGAATATCCATGACACCATAATAATCACCATCTTTATAATTGTACTCAAGTCTCTCTAAACCAAGATATCACATGCATATCAATCATGTCCTCAAACCAAAAGATAGCCTATGTACCTATCTTCATCAAAGTCAAAAATTCAAGAAATGCCTCTAAATCTATAACAAGAAGTTCCAAATTTGATAAACAATATACCATCATATTGGTTCATAAAAACATGTATTCTTGCACTTCTTCACCCACAAATTCATTTAGATGCTCACACAATCATTCCCCAAATATTATTATCCTATAATTTCTCAAATAAGTATAATTCTCTCTCTACTCATCAAAGTGAAAAAATGCCTAATCCATTATGTAGCACATTACAAATTCTCTCCATTGCCTATTCAAAATATTTTTTCTATGCAAAGGCAATGACCTATTAACCACTCTATAGAAATGACATCTTAATGGAACCAAATTATGATAATATAAATAAAAACCAAACTTGTATCATTGCATAGTTCTCAAAAAGAGATTTTTGATCACTATAAAAAGTAATTTTTTTGATACCATATGTGGAATTTATCTCCTTTAGGCAAGTTTCAAAGGCAATTGGTGGTTGTTGGATATAACTTGGGTGGTATTTCTAGTGGTAGTGGTGGTATGGTGTTCCAATGACAAGTTGGCAATGTGCAAATATTATTCGACGTAACTCAAATTTAGAATTGAAAAGGATTAAATTTTTAATTTTTTCATAGTCCACAAAATGAGTTTGTGGGGGCTAAGGCTTAGCCCCACTTGACTAATGATTAGGAATAGGGGCCTAAGGTCCCATTGGCTTGGGAATTTTTGACCAAGGGTCGATAGGTGTCCAACTACAAACTAACACCCCCATATTGACCCTATTAGTTATTAGCTGGCAGGTGGTACATCTTTTGCCATGAGAATATGGGGGTTTGTGGACCCCATCCCTTATTTAATTTTTTATTTTTATTTTTAACTTTAAAACATGCACAAGTTTGTTTTTTGTTTTTTATTTTTTTCAATTGTTTCCAACTCTTCGACCATACAACCATACGACTAAGAGGGGGGATTTTTTTCCCTCAGGTCCTAGTGGCCAAAATATGTCAACTTTTATATCAATATTCATCTCTTGGGCCTCTTGGATCTAATGGTGAGACAATTTTTATAGGGGTCATTTATAAAAATTCCCTCACAAAACTCGCATGGTGAACACACACAAAAAACCCTTTATCACAATCCTTTCTCAAACCTTATATTTATAAAAATAACCATAGATCATTAAACGCCCAAATCTACATTCTCACAACCTGGACTACATATCTCATACTATGAAATATTTAAAATATCTCTAGAATTGGTATGACTTCAACTTTGCATCAAATCTACTCAAATAAGGGTTAAATGAAAATAGGGATGTCTCACTTCCCTCAACCACAACCATAGTTTTGATACTACTTGTAAGAAAATTAACATGTTGATCAAACCATTTCCTACATAACCTAATGAGATAAAAACATGTATACAATCTTAAAAAATAACACTAATTCAAAGTTCAAATACATGTGTACCAAAATATTGAACAAAATACACCTTGGGAAAACCTTTAAGAGGGAAAAGTGTAGCCTCCATAAACATCCATACTTAATGTATTAGTCAACAATGAAACATTACAATACATTTATAAAGTCTCCATGAATACTTCTGAAACATTGAGATCCTCTAATGTATATGTTAGGATTAAGGTGTCTCAACCTTAGTGAGTCCCATGATTATTTATTTAATTATTTGCCCCTAAGTTGTTGATTTTATTTATTAAATGCAAAAATAATTGTTTTTAAATTGCTAAGTCACTTTGTGGGACCTAGCGAAGAGTTGAAATCCTACATGCAAGGTGTAAAAAAATACAAATGTGACACATGTCACATGGGAACTCCATTGGGAAAAGGAAATTGTTTAGACCTCTAAAATGAGTGTCATGTTGATATGTGGCAGTCTATTTTGGAAGAAAGCATTGGCAGGGCCCACTTGTGTGCAAGTTTATCTCTTAAAAAAAGCAGAAGCAAAAAAGGGTGTCACTTTTCACCTAGGTGCTCATTTGAGCATTGAGAATTGTGAAAACTTCTATGAGGTGTGACATGATTCCATCTAGCATGTGTTTGATTTTTTGAATGAATCTTGAAGAGGAAAGTTTCTTAATGGAGACTGAGTTGTCACTTGGAGTGACTAGGAGTCTTGGGTGAGCTTGAAATTGGAAGTTGAGTTGATTTTCTCTATGGGGATGCTTAGCATGTGAGGTTGCTTGATTTTTGGAGCTGCAAGCCTTGAATGTGCTTGCATGTTGGTGCATGTACATGCATGTTTGACAGGTTGCTAATTGGGTCACTTGGGACTTGTGCATGTTGTCAGTTTCAGTTTGCATGCATGCAAAGATTGTGAGATTGACACATGGTTGTTGGATGCCCATGTATGAGAAGTATATATTGATGCCTTAGTGCATTTGTATGCAGAGTGTTGTGATTATAATATTTCTATATCATTATGCTATTAGACTCACTCTAGAATCTTGTATCATTGTAAAACTACACTTGCAAGAGCATAGACTTTGAATATTGTATGTAATAGCTTTTTACACTAGTACAGTTAATCTATGATTTGGTGTGTGGGTTTTTTTTTCTAAAAGGATTTTCCCACGTAAATTCCATGTTGTGTGGTTTAATGCTTTAAATATGAAAATAACTAATTGCATGTGCATTCTTAAGTGAAATTATAAAATTTTAAGGATTTGAAACAAAGTTTTGAAACCCTCTCTTGATTGATTTGGATTAGGGAAGCATTTTCACACTTGACTTTCCCTTCAGTTGGTATTAGAGCCTAGCCATGTTTATTATCCTTGTTGAGTTTGAAGGGTTTTTTGTGCTTATCTAGATTCAGTGTGAGTTCTTGCAGAGAGACTTTAAAATCTTGTTATAGATTTAAGATGGAAAGCACATTCGAAAGAATAGAGATGGATAAATTTAATGACAACAATTTTGAGTTGTGGAAACTCAAAATGGAGGATATGCTCATAGATAGAGATCTATGGGTTGCAATATCCATTTCAAAACCAACAACAACCTCACAAGAGTATTCAAACCTAATGGATTAGAAAGCCAAGGGTCTGATAAGACTTTGTTTGGCCGATTTTGTGCTCCTGAATGTCCATGAGGGGAAGAATACAACTGATCTTTGGAAGAAACTTGGTGATATTTATCAAGGGAAATCCTTGGTAAATAATCTATTCCAAAAAAAAGTTGTATTATCTAAGAATGTAGGAAGGAGGATCAGTTGTTGATCATTTGAATGTATTTAATATGCTTGTTTCTCAATTGGGTTATGTTGGTGTTAAGATTGATGATGAGGACTGTTGCATGCTTCTTCTATATTCTTTGCTAGACTTGTGGGACCATCTGGTGATG
>CM021106.1:514481147-514492950 GCA_007115665.2 Sequoiadendron giganteum | reverse complement strand
ATTCTATGGCAGATTTGGCTGGAGCGAAACCGTAGGATTTTCCAAGATAAAAAGTTGGTGGTTGCAGAAGTTTGACAATGTATTTTTGGTATGCTTAAGGAGACTATTTCAGCTAAGTGTGATATTGGTGCTCGTTTGAATGTTGAGGAGGCTAGGGTGTTTCTGGGTCTAGGTCTGAATGGTCTCAATTCGAAGAAGGCTTGTTTTATTGGAAGAAGACATCCCAAAAGGAAAATTTAGAGAGAAGATAGATGGTCTCCACCTCCTGCTAGGATTTTGAAAATTAATACTGATGGCTCTTCTAGGGGAAATCCGGGCTATGCTGGTGTGGGAGGTTTGGGGAGAGATAGTTTTGGGGGTGTCCTCTTCTTCTTCTCCAAGTATTAGGGTATCTAGACTAATAACTTCATGGATGCTCTAGTTATTCTTGTAGCTCTAGAAAAATCTTGTGCCCTTGGATGGCATAGGATCATTTGTGAATATGATTCACAAATCATGATTAACCTGTTAAATAGGAAAAACATTGATGGGGTAAACTATAAATTGTCTTCTATTGTGTGACAAATTCACTAGTTATGTAGCACACTTGAGATGGTGTCCTTCATTCATATTCCTAGGGAATGGAACAATGTGGCTAATTGTCTATCTAAATGGGCTTCTAAGTTTAGGGATGATTAGAAGGTGGATGAGTGAGAGAACCTTCCCAATGATTGTGCTCATAATTTGCAAAGTTTGATGTATGAGGATATGTTTGGTTCTTGACTAGGCTCTGGTTTCTTGGATGGATGGTTTGTTGTTCTTCGTGGTCGGATGTTCTTTGATGCTTCTGGCTTTTTGTATTATGAGAATTTCTTTGATTGAATAAATTTTTACCCCTTTTATTAAAAATCATCCTCCCTATGTCAAAACATGTAACAACACATCCCATTCCATGCTTCACTTGTGCACTCTCCAAGAGAGATCAATATAATGAAAGCCAAATAAAAAAACCAACTAGCCAACAAGCCAATCCCCAAAACTAAAATGTTCTTTCTTTTATACATTCAAGCTCACACAAAACATTAAAATGGTAAAGGTAAAACCACGTGTCTCAAAACAATGAGTGCACAAAACCATTGACCCAAACATTTAATTTTTGGTACTAAGTTTTCCCAATATTAAATATTTTTCCAATGCGAAACCCACATATAAAATATCCAACCAATGTCACATACAACTTTACAAGTGGACCCATATAAATATTTAATGTGGCTAAACAAATATCTAAAAATGTAGCAAAAATAACTATTTATTTTACATAAATTAAAATATTTTTCTTATGCAAGGTGTACAATTCACCCTTTTCCTAAAATTATCCCACTTGTTGTATACATTGCATAAGGGTCAATTAATGAAATAAATCATTATGCCATCTATGGAACCACATGAATCTATAGCATGCTCTCATGATCCATCAAGGTAATGACAACAACATTCAATGTGAATACCATCTTAATCTATTATCCTCCAATATGCCACCTATGGAAGAAAAAGAACAAGCCAAGGTGAAGATGCACCAATCCAAAGAACACAAGCTTCAAGTCCAAGTGATAACAGAGGCTCCAAACTACTGTAAAATCAAAAAAACCACATGAATAGAAATAATAAAAAAACCATTTTCTAATCCATCCAATAATCCATACCTCTAGGGCATCCAAAACCATAAGTAGAACTCATGCTAACAACATATCCAAACCATATACCTCAATCACAAGATCTCTATATAAAAATTGCTAATAAAAAACATACACATCCAAGAAATCCCAATACATGGGTAATGCCAAATATAAAAATAGATCAAGGCATACTAAGTATACAAATAAATACTCATACCAAGGTTTGGATGATAATAAAACCATATAGTAACAAAGATAAATCACAATGATCAACTCATGCAATGCAACTCCTACATACTCTCTCATAATAAGTCACCATAAATCTACCAATTCCACCACACAAAACCATGTGAATGTGAACCTACATGAAGTAACCATAGAATAAAGAGAGAAAACTTGTAAATCATATCAGATACCTTGTACCAACAACTCAAAGTGCCAATTTTTTCTAAGATATCTCTTTCACAACCCTGATTGAAAAGCCTTAACACCACCCATTCATTCAATCTCATATATCAAAGAAAACATGTGCCTCATATTACAAACATGGATGTGATAATCTCTAAAAACAAGGAATATAAAATTCAAATCCATTCCAAAAATCAAGAATAATCTTAATAACATCACCTAAACTCCTCAATCATAAATCAAAATCATATGTACAAAGAGAAAAATATTCCAAACACCCTTGAAATGAACCCTCTAGAATTAACTAGAAAATATCAAGGTCCATGTTCATGAGAAGATAAAACATAAAACATAATGCATTTGGAAATAAAGTTCACAATACCTCTTAGATGGTGATCCATCAAGTAGAGAAAGAGTGGAGAATAAAATATCTTCTCTAGGATACACCAAGTCACAATGACTCTCTCCAAGAGCACTCTCCTCTATAAGTCCATCATGAACTCTTGTCTATATCCAAGTGAAGGATCCTTGGATTTCCTATTAAAACCTTGAAAAATTAATTGTCTCAACAAATTTCTAAGCTCCAAATGAAACACCACACTCTCATGGAGCTCCCAAGCACATGACCGATATACTCAATACTAAGAGAATTAACAATATTACCTTCAAAGGTCCAACTTGAGAATGATGAACTCACCATGAAATTATGATCTAACATATCCTCAAAATAAGATCACATGATCCAAATAACATATCCTACTCTAGTGAGCACTTGTGTCATGCTAACACTCTAGTGCACAATCAAGATTCTATTGGCACAATATCAAACCATCCTCTCAATCAAGGATCACTTGTAAAAATTGATGTCATAAACCAATACCTTGACCGAATTCTCCTAGATTCCTCCATGGATAACCAAGATTTCAACATATCCAATCACATGAAGATAACCATCTCCTAAATGAAGATCACTCGTGGTAAAAAAATACTCAATTTCAATACTAATAGCTTCAAATAATAAAGTAGAATCAATATCTCCAAGTGAAGAAGGTAAACCACCACCAAAACATCTCTATCAATATATCCCACTAAATCATGTCACTAAGCTATCCGTAAAATCCTAATAAAAAATATGCTACAAGTCCCAATAACTAACTATCCAAGCACTTTAATCATCCATCCTCTCATACCAATGTAAAAAAAAAAACATAAATTGTTAGAGTAACATTCATTAGCTAATAATTAATTAATCATTAATTGATTATTAGACTAATTTCACTTCATGCAGTTAAGTAAACTTAGGAGTGTTTTTTTGGAGCTAGTATTAAATATTTTTTTCTCATCACATGAGATGTTGACACTTGTCATGGTCTAATCCATTTCTCATTTAGGGTTTTCTCTTATAAGAACTCTCCTTCATTATATTATTAACTCTTGGGGTTCATTATTACTATTAAGATTCATTTTTATTCCTTTTGAGGAAATAACAAATCATTATTTGCAACTCTAATGCATGGAAGGTGTTCTTGTTTTCTATTTGATCTTGCGTCTTGTGTGTTTTCAAAAAACTAATATGGTATTAGAGTGTAGATTCAACAAACCCCTTCTCTATTTTCGAGGGTTTCTTCAACTAGGGTTATAGGGTCTTCAAATCTAGAATCTTAATCTTTTTCCTAGGTTTTTGGTTTGAGCATTCTTTTGTGCATTTTAGAGCTAAATAAACCTCACAATTGCATTAAGGAGGCCAAATTGATGAATTTTGACTATAAATTTATCTTATTTCACCGAAAAGATATTTTGAGGCATTTTTTTTGTACAAGGTCCTATATAGCCCATGTATGGTGATTTAAAAAATAAAAATAAAATAAAAAGTTTTTAAAAATTGTGTTTTAAAGGTTTAAAAAAAATTATAATATAAAAAGTAGGTTAATGGGACCACATAGGGTTGGTACCTTGCACATGCCCTTGACAAGTCTATCGTGTACCTACGTGATAGGCTTGGGCTCAGCGGGGGCACCCATCTACCACTCACTAGTAGCCTCACCACCGATGACGACCTTTATGCTACCGCCCAATGGATGGTATGGCCATCGTCAACTATTACTAGCACTTCATGCTTTTCTAGCCATGATCCTTTTACCCACTAGAGAATCTTTCAAGTATTCCAAAATATTTGTGTTTTTCCCAGTGATGGCAATGATCAAAATATTTCAAGATTTTTTAGCATATTCCATCACTATTTTGGAATATTCTGTCAATGAGTCTTTTTATAGGGGACCGGTTTTTTTTTCGGTGGATGAAATATTCCAAGGAATTTTTTATTGATGTCAGTATGGCGTTAGCGGTATAGAAACATGCAAGGCCCCCTCCAAACCCCCTTTGGCTCTAATGAGAGATTTTTTTTTAATATTGGCCATAACTTGCGCATATGGTATCAAAATTGGGTGAACGACATATCTTTGGAAATCTTGTTCGACATACTTTCGAATGGTGTGGGTATTTTCACTATTTTTTTTTACTATTGGTGTATTATACAACCTATTGAAGTCAGATGTGCTATTTTTACTCCTAAGCTCATAACTTTTGACCAATTTCTCCGTTTTTCATGATTCTTGTGGCATTGGAAAAGTCTTTTAGAGATCTTCACAACTATCCATGTATTTTTTCTATTTTTTTATTTATTTATATAAGTACATTTTATTCATTTTTTGTGTTTCCACATTATGGTGAATTACTTGGACATTTTAGCTCCTAGAAACTTTCTATTTGCATGGGATGATTGTTTTTGGATTTCCTACATGTATTCCAACTTTTTTACTACTTGGGCATTATACATATGTTTTATAAGTACTTTCTCTTTTATAGATGCACTAAGATAAAGTGCCATTGCTATACATGCCTTTTAGGGATTGCATAGATCCTATTGTGCTTTTTGTACTCACACTATGTTATAAAGTGTCATGGGGGTTTGTGTAGTTCCTTTGTTTTTCCATCACAACTTTATCAAGTGAGTGTCCCTTCTATGACAACATAAAATCCTAGTGATTCTTGCCTCATGCATGTGTGCCTTGTTTGCACACCCTTTTCTAGCTTCAGGTACTTTCATTTGCACATTCAAATGTTCTTGGTTATCCTTCATGCACTTATTGGTTACATATAATTTTAGTGGACCTCTCTTGGCTCTCCCTTTTCAACATTATGGGGGGGTTCTATTGTTGGTGCTACTACTTTCGTGGTTTCATTTTGGAGTGATCTATGTATCTAGTTTTTGTTCCTATCTACTAGGCACTACAACAATTGGTTAGTCATGTATTTTGGTGAGATGAAAAATTTACCATATGAACACTCTTGGATTCTTATTTCTAGATTTGAATTTACATTTTCACTTGATTAGTGTTTTTGATTAGATAAGCAAGGAAGGGCCCTGATCCCATGATTACAACATCAGACAAAAGGAAACAAAAAAAAGGTGGGAAACAACACCACCAAAAAGATAAAAAACAACAATAGTATTAACCATAGTAACCATAGACCAACCAGTAGTAATAAAAAACAGTAAGATTCTAGAAGCATACTTAAATCTACGTAAACCATTAATTAAGTCCATAGTGTCCCAGGTGGTATTCCACCAAATCATAACCATAAAAACATAGTAGTCTAAGAGATTAAAACAAAATGACAAAAAAATCATCATAACCAATAGAGCAGCAACAAAAATCCATTAGTTGACTTTCTTTAGTAGGTCCCCATACTCTCCCATGAGAGCAATATATTCTCTCCAGTCAGGTCCCTCTGTCTTGTCCAACATCTTCAAGGCATTTGGTTTCCCCTATTTCCTCAGCTTCTTGGTGATTTTGAATTCTCCAGAAGTAGCACCCAACATCACCCTCCTCATCAATCTGTTAGTTACCTTCATGAGAGTAACTAGAGCCTTCTCCATATCTTCAAACTGAACCTGTAGGAAATTTAGTTTGCTCTTTAAAACTTTAATGCTTGAGTCCTCAATTTTATTTTTCGTGCCCAAATCCTTGACTTCATGTACATTTTCTTCCTCCTTCTTTTCATCCTCAATTTGTTCAGCTTGTTCTTCCTCTTCCTCATCCTTGTCCTCCTCCAAGCCTTCTTTTCCCATCTCATAAGCCGTATCCTCAAAATCCAAATCCTCTGAATTATCTTCCTCCTAGGCTTCAAATTCTTCAAATCCCCGACTTCCTGCATATTTTCTTCTTCCTTCTTTTCATCCTCAATTTGTTAAGCTTGTTCTTCCTCTTCCTCATCCTTGTCCTCCTCTGAGCCTTCTTTGCCCATCTCATAAGCCATATCCTCAAAATAAAAATTCCTTTGAATCACTTGATTAGTGTTCTTAAGACTATTGGCACTTGTATTTTTGACTTGCATCTTACTTGGTTGAGTAGTAGTGTTGGGGTCACTCATGTAGATTCATGTGTCATTTGTATCTTCAATTTCCAGATGTTTGAATTTGTTTTCCATATGATTCAAGTAGTGTCATTGGGGGAACTCATGCATATTCTTGTATTATTGACTCTAATCATCATCTATTTCAGAGTTGGTTTTTCATTTCAACACTATAATAGTCATCATTTGATAAGTGTCTACAACTTCTTCGTGCTTTAGAAATGTTCTTTATATTACTATTATTTTTGGGGCATTGTTTTGGAGGCTTCTTGGTCCTTCATTCACCTTTCTCTTTTTTGGAGAGGATTTTTTCCCATGATTTTTTATCCTTTTCTCTAGTTATGAGAGATTTCTTTGATTGTACATGGGTACCTCATCAGGCCTTGTTGCTGAGACCCATTCATGCTTTCCTTGCTTTTGATGCATTAGAATTTTAGATATTTTTAGCTACTCCCTAAGTTACACTTAAGGGGGGTGTTAGAGTAATCATTCATTAGCTAATAATTAATTATTAGACTAATTTCACTTCATGCACTTAAGCTAAACTTAGGAATGATTTTTTTGAGCTATTATTAGATCATTCTATCTCATCACATGAGATGTTGACACTTGTCATGATCCAATCCCTTTCTCATTTAAGGTTTTATCTTATAAGCACTCTCTTTCATTGTATTATTAACTCTTGTGGTTCATTATTACTCTTGAGGTTCATTTTGTAAGTTATTTCTTTTTAAGGAAATAGAAAATTATTATTTGTAACTCTCATGCGTGGAAGGTTTTCTCATTTTCTATTTAATCTTGCGTCTTGTGTTTTTTCACAAATATTACATAAATGATCATTAAAAAGGCCAACTAATTGAATCTACATCAAAATTACAAAAAGTTATGGATATAGATTGCCTACATTTGAGTCATCCCATTACAAACAAATGGGTGGCCAACCCACAAAATTTTATAACTTATAGATACCAAACCAATACAAAATGAAAACTCACCATCATGTTAGTAACCAATAAACTAAGTTAACCAAGAAGATAACTTGTAGATTTAATACTCAAACACTAGATCACCTACAAACCTAATTTACCAAAAAAATCCATAAATGAGTAACCATATTCAAGGAACCAAATAAAAATCTAGAGATATAAACAACCTTCTAACACTGAATCACACCACCACTTGTAATCATGAATTAATCAAATACCACACCTTGTAAATTGCATCCATGATCATGTTGTGCAAATGATCAAATGTACATGAATATCCATGACACCATAATAATCACCATCTTTATAATTGTACTCAAGTCTCTCTAAACCAAGATATCACATGCATATCAATCATGTCCTCAAACCAA
Organism: Sequoiadendron giganteum; assembly: GCA_007115665.2. Lineage (NCBI taxonomy): Eukaryota > Viridiplantae > Streptophyta > Pinopsida > Cupressales > Cupressaceae > Sequoiadendron > Sequoiadendron giganteum. The sequence continues at coordinate 514,485,114 of CM021106.1, read as the reverse complement.
AAGATAGCCTATGTACCTATCTTCATCAAAGTCAAAAATTCAAGAAATGCCTCTAAATCTATAACAAGAAGTTCCAAATTTGATAAACAATATACCATCATATTGGTTCATAAAAACATGTATTCTTGCACTTCTTCACCCACAAATTCATTTAGATGCTCACACAATCATTCCCCAAATATTATTATCCTATAATTTCTCAAATAAGTATAATTCTCTCTCTACTCATCAAAGTGAAAAAATGCCTAATCCATTATGTAGCACATTACAAATTCTCTCCATTGCCTATTCAAAATATTTTTTCTATGCAAAGGCAATGACCTATTAACCACTCTATAGAAATGACATCTTAATGGAACCAAATTATGATAATATAAATAAAAACCAAACTTGTATCATTGCATAGTTCTCAAAAAGAGATTTTTGATCACTATAAAAAGTAATTTTTTTGATACCATATGTGGAATTTATCTCCTTTAGGCAAGTTTCAAAGGCAATTGGTGGTTGTTGGATATAACTTGGGTGGTATTTCTAGTGGTAGTGGTGGTATGGTGTTCCAATGACAAGTTGGCAATGTGCAAATATTATTCGACGTAACTCAAATTTAGAATTGAAAAGGATTAAATTTTTAATTTTTTCATAGTCCACAAAATGAGTTTGTGGGGGCTAAGGCTTAGCCCCACTTGACTAATGATTAGGAATAGGGGCCTAAGGTCCCATTGGCTTGGGAATTTTTGACCAAGGGTCGATAGGTGTCCAACTACAAACTAACACCCCCATATTGACCCTATTAGTTATTAGCTGGCAGGTGGTACATCTTTTGCCATGAGAATATGGGGGTTTGTGGACCCCATCCCTTATTTAATTTTTTATTTTTATTTTTAACTTTAAAACATGCACAAGTTTGTTTTTTGTTTTTTATTTTTTTCAATTGTTTCCAACTCTTCGACCATACAACCATACGACTAAGAGGGGGGATTTTTTTCCCTCAGGTCCTAGTGGCCAAAATATGTCAACTTTTATATCAATATTCATCTCTTGGGCCTCTTGGATCTAATGGTGAGACAATTTTTATAGGGGTCATTTATAAAAATTCCCTCACAAAACTCGCATGGTGAACACACACAAAAAACCCTTTATCACAATCCTTTCTCAAACCTTATATTTATAAAAATAACCATAGATCATTAAACGCCCAAATCTACATTCTCACAACCTGGACTACATATCTCATACTATGAAATATTTAAAATATCTCTAGAATTGGTATGACTTCAACTTTGCATCAAATCTACTCAAATAAGGGTTAAATGAAAATAGGGATGTCTCACTTCCCTCAACCACAACCATAGTTTTGATACTACTTGTAAGAAAATTAACATGTTGATCAAACCATTTCCTACATAACCTAATGAGATAAAAACATGTATACAATCTTAAAAAATAACACTAATTCAAAGTTCAAATACATGTGTACCAAAATATTGAACAAAATACACCTTGGGAAAACCTTTAAGAGGGAAAAGTGTAGCCTCCATAAACATCCATACTTAATGTATTAGTCAACAATGAAACATTACAATACATTTATAAAGTCTCCATGAATACTTCTGAAACATTGAGATCCTCTAATGTATATGTTAGGATTAAGGTGTCTCAACCTTAGTGAGTCCCATGATTATTTATTTAATTATTTGCCCCTAAGTTGTTGATTTTATTTATTAAATGCAAAAATAATTGTTTTTAAATTGCTAAGTCACTTTGTGGGACCTAGCGAAGAGTTGAAATCCTACATGCAAGGTGTAAAAAAATACAAATGTGACACATGTCACATGGGAACTCCATTGGGAAAAGGAAATTGTTTAGACCTCTAAAATGAGTGTCATGTTGATATGTGGCAGTCTATTTTGGAAGAAAGCATTGGCAGGGCCCACTTGTGTGCAAGTTTATCTCTTAAAAAAAGCAGAAGCAAAAAAGGGTGTCACTTTTCACCTAGGTGCTCATTTGAGCATTGAGAATTGTGAAAACTTCTATGAGGTGTGACATGATTCCATCTAGCATGTGTTTGATTTTTTGAATGAATCTTGAAGAGGAAAGTTTCTTAATGGAGACTGAGTTGTCACTTGGAGTGACTAGGAGTCTTGGGTGAGCTTGAAATTGGAAGTTGAGTTGATTTTCTCTATGGGGATGCTTAGCATGTGAGGTTGCTTGATTTTTGGAGCTGCAAGCCTTGAATGTGCTTGCATGTTGGTGCATGTACATGCATGTTTGACAGGTTGCTAATTGGGTCACTTGGGACTTGTGCATGTTGTCAGTTTCAGTTTGCATGCATGCAAAGATTGTGAGATTGACACATGGTTGTTGGATGCCCATGTATGAGAAGTATATATTGATGCCTTAGTGCATTTGTATGCAGAGTGTTGTGATTATAATATTTCTATATCATTATGCTATTAGACTCACTCTAGAATCTTGTATCATTGTAAAACTACACTTGCAAGAGCATAGACTTTGAATATTGTATGTAATAGCTTTTTACACTAGTACAGTTAATCTATGATTTGGTGTGTGGGTTTTTTTTTCTAAAAGGATTTTCCCACGTAAATTCCATGTTGTGTGGTTTAATGCTTTAAATATGAAAATAACTAATTGCATGTGCATTCTTAAGTGAAATTATAAAATTTTAAGGATTTGAAACAAAGTTTTGAAACCCTCTCTTGATTGATTTGGATTAGGGAAGCATTTTCACACTTGACTTTCCCTTCAGTTGGTATTAGAGCCTAGCCATGTTTATTATCCTTGTTGAGTTTGAAGGGTTTTTTGTGCTTATCTAGATTCAGTGTGAGTTCTTGCAGAGAGACTTTAAAATCTTGTTATAGATTTAAGATGGAAAGCACATTCGAAAGAATAGAGATGGATAAATTTAATGACAACAATTTTGAGTTGTGGAAACTCAAAATGGAGGATATGCTCATAGATAGAGATCTATGGGTTGCAATATCCATTTCAAAACCAACAACAACCTCACAAGAGTATTCAAACCTAATGGATTAGAAAGCCAAGGGTCTGATAAGACTTTGTTTGGCCGATTTTGTGCTCCTGAATGTCCATGAGGGGAAGAATACAACTGATCTTTGGAAGAAACTTGGTGATATTTATCAAGGGAAATCCTTGGTAAATAATCTATTCCAAAAAAAAGTTGTATTATCTAAGAATGTAGGAAGGAGGATCAGTTGTTGATCATTTGAATGTATTTAATATGCTTGTTTCTCAATTGGGTTATGTTGGTGTTAAGATTGATGATGAGGACTGTTGCATGCTTCTTCTATATTCTTTGCTAGACTTGTGGGACCATCTGGTGATGGCTATTGGAAGTACAATAACCACTTTTAAGATGGAAGATGTGGTTGCTTTACTATTGTCTGAAGAGATGTACAAGAAGTCTTCTGAGATGGCCAAGGAAGCCCTATATGTTCGTGGTAGATCAAAGGAGAAAGAAAAGAAAAAGGAAAATAAATTTAAGTCCATGTCTTTGGGGAGATCTAAGTCTCCTGGTAAAAATACTAAGGCTAAATCTTGTAATTTTATTAAATTTAGACATTTTTCGGAAAAATTGTAAAGAGGAGAAAAAGAAGAAAAACTATAAATCCTTTGGTTCTAAGTCCGATTCTTAATCCTCATATGAATATGCATTTGTAATAGCCTTAGAAAAATATGTATTAGAAGATGTGTGGTTGATTGATTTGGGTGCTTCTTTCCACATAAAATCTCATAGAGGTTGGTTCTCAAAGTATGAAGAGTATGACAATGGGAAAGTGTACCTAGGTGATGACTCTCACCTGAATATTTTTGGCCATGGAAGAGTAAGGATCCGATTCCCTGATGGTAGAGTGAAGGGGATTGATGGTGTACCACATATTCCTGGTTTGGAATAAAACCTACTCTCAATGAGTAAGTTGAGTGATGT
>CM021106.1:514312848-514479962 GCA_007115665.2 Sequoiadendron giganteum | reverse complement strand
TGGTGTTGGTGTGAAAGGGTAAAAGCTTTGGGATACAGTTGCTGAGAAGGTGCTCTACAATAGAAATGTGATCTTTCGTGAGATGAAACCTTCCACAATTGATTTACAACTAGAGAAGGAAGAGAAGAAGGAGGTAGTTCAAATTCCACCTACTCTTGAGAGAGATGAACTACATAATCTTGGTGGGCCTGATGATGAGGAGAGCTCTAGCAACTATAAAGAAGAGCAAGAACCTCAACCTTTGCAGTTCAGGAGGTCTATAAGAGAAAGACAACAACCAAAAATATTTGGGTATTCTATGTTGGATTCCAGTTGCATATTTGCCTTGATTGCTAACATTGATGATCCTAGGACTATCAAAGAGGATATGGGTATGTATGATGCAAATTCCTAGATGTAAGCCATGAATGAAGAGATGGTTGCATTGAAAAATAATGCTACATGGGATTTGGTATCCTTGCTAGAAGGACGAAAACCCATTGGATGAAAATGGGTGTTCAAGAAGAAAATGGGTCTTGATGGTAGTGTTGAGAAGCATAAGGTTGGTCACGAAGATGTTGCAAGGTGTACGCCCTTGGTCTCCTTGTACCATGCAACACAACACTCAGTTTTGTGACATGGATTAACTGCCTCCCGTGGATTCATTAACTCTGGCAGTTGTATTGGGCATTAACAGGTTGATCTTTTGGTGCGATGACAATCGTTTGTGCAACAATTGGTATCAGAGCTTGGGTCATAGGTTTGAACCCCTCTCTTGTGTTGGGGGGATTGTTTCAAGGTGTTTTCCCTTGGTCTCCTTATGTTGAGTAACACAACACTAGGGTTTGTGACATGGCTTAATCACCTCTCATGGATTCATTAACTTTGGCGATTGTATTAGGCATTAACAGGTCAATCACATTTTGGTGTAATGACAATCATTTGTGCAACAAAAGGGATATTCCCAAGTGGAGGGAATATATTATGGGGATATTTTCTCTCTTGTAGCTAAGTTGACATCCATTTGATTCTTGTTATCACTTGCAACAACTTATGACTTGGAAGTCGAGCAAATGGATGTGAAGACAAATTTCCTTTATGGTGACTTGGAGGAGGAAATTTATATGTCACAACTAGAGCATTTCATTGTGAAAGGAAAAGAGAATTTGGTGTGCAAGTTGAGAAAATATTTAAATGGTTTAAAACAATTTCCTAGGATGTGGTACCAAAATTCGACACCTATGTGTTGTCCTTGGGATTTTTGAGATCCAAATCTGACCATTATGTCTATTACAAGACTGATAATGGTTGCATTATCATTATTGTCTTGTATGTGGATGATATGTTGTTCATTGGGAATGGAAAAACTATGATATCAGATTTAAATTCTCAAAATTTTAGCACAGTTTAAGATAAAAGAGATAGGTGCAACGAGGTATATTTAGGGGATTGGGATTAGAAGAAATAGAGCTAATAGAAAGCTTTCGCTTAGCTAGAGTAAGTATGTGAACTCTATGTTGGAGAGATTCAACATGACTACTTGTAGATAGATGGTTGTTCTAGTTGTTTAGGGAATGAATCTTTTTGTGGAGGATCGTCCAAAATATCCTACTAAGATGGAGGACATGACCATAGTTCTTTATGCGAGTGTTGTTGGTAGCTTGATGTATGCTATGGTTTGTACGAGGCTGAGAATTAACCAAGTAGTGGGAGTCCTTAGCCAGTTTATGGCTAATCCTAAACGGGTGCACTAGAATGCAGTAAAGAGAGAGTTCAGGTACTTGAGGGGTACTTTCGAGTATGCCCTATGATTTCATGGTTATCTTATTAGACCTCAACATTCAATGAGCATTTGTGGATATGTGGATTCTGATTGGGTGGGTACATTGACAGTAGGAGATCCACTAGTGGATATGTTTTCAAGATGTTTGGTGGTTCAATAAGTTGGATGAGTAAGCTACAAGTTGTAGTTGCTTTGTCCACTACTGAAGTAGAGTACATGACAACTACTCATTCTTGTAAAGAAGCCATTTAGATTAAGAGATTGTGTTGTGACAACTAGAGTGCTATATGTTTATCAAAGAATCCTACTTTCCATGCCAAAACAAATCACATAAATGTGTAGTTTCATTTTGTTTGAGATATGGTGGAAGATGGAAAGGTGAACTTGAAAAAGGTGGACACTTTGGTGAATGTTGCAGATGCACTGGAAAAGCTAGTGAGCACAAAGAAGTTCAGTTGGTGTGCCAATTCAATGGGCCTGACAACTTGAGCAGTGATACAAAGACTCCTCTAAGGTCTTCGACAAGTGGGAGAATGTTGGGATTAAAGTGTCTCAACCTTAGTGAGTCCCATGATTATTTATTTAATTATTTTCCCCTAAGTTGTTGATTTTATATTTATTAAATGCAAAAATAATTATTTTTAAGTTGCTAAGTCACTTTGTGGGACATAGCGAAGAGTTGGCATCCTACATGCAAGGTGCAAAAGGATAAAAATGTGACACATGTCACATGGGTGCTCCATTAGGAAAAGACAATTGTTTAGACCTCTAAAATGAGTGCCATTTTAACATGTGGTAATCTATTTTGGAAGCAAGCATTGGTGGGGTCCACTTGTGTGCAATTTTCTCTTCGTAAAAATGAAAGCAAGGAAGGGTGACACTTGTCATCTAGGCGCTCATTTGAGCATTAAGAATTATGAAAACCTCTAGGAGGTGTGCCATGATGCCATGTAGCATGTGTTTGACTTGTTAACTAAAGCTTGAAGAGGAAAGTTGCTTAATAGAGATTGAGTTGTCACTCAGAGTGACTAGGAGTCTTTGGTGAGTTCTAAATTTTCAGTTGAGTTGATTTTCTTTATGGGATGCCTAGCATGTGAGGTTGCTTGATTTTTGGAGCTGCAAGCCTTACATGTTCTTGCATTTTATTATATGTTGGTGCATGTATGTGCATGCTTGACAGGTTGCTAATCGAGTCACTTGGGACTCGTGCATGTTCTTAGTTTCAATTTGCATGCATGCAAAGACTATGATGTTGACACATGGCAATGTTGGACACCCATATATGAGAAGTATATATTGATGCCTTAGTGCATTTTTATGTAGAATGTTGTGATTGTAATATCTATATACCGTTATGCTACCATATTCACTCTAGAATCTTGTATCATAGTGAAACTACACCTGCAAGAGCATAGACTCTGAAATATTTGTATGTAATAGCTTTTTATAGTAATACAATTGATTTTTGCTTTGGTGTGTGGGTTTTTTCTCAAAATTTTTTTCCCACGTAAATTCTGTGTTGTGTGGTTCAATGCTTTAAATATGAAAATAACTAATTGCATGTGCATTGTTAAGTGAAACTGTAAAAGTTTAAGGATTTGAAACACAAATTTTCAACCCTCTCCTCATTGATTTGTATTAGGGAAGCATTTTTGTACTCGACTTTCCTTTCAACATCCTCTATGCATCTAATCATGTAACCACATATCCCATGCCATGCATCACATAAACACTCTATACGAGAGCTCAATACTAATGACAACCTTGTCAAATACCCAATTAGCCAAAAAGCTAACCCCAACCACTAAACATATCCTTGATTTATACATTCAAACTCACATGTAAAAAAAGTGGTAAAAGTAAACCCTGTGCTTGAAACCATTAGTACACAAAATCATTGACCCCAACAATTACTTTTGGTACCAAGTTTTTCCACTATTAATTTTTTTCCAATGTGCAACCCACACATAAAATATATAACCAATATCACATAAAATTTATAAGTGGTTCTAAATAAATATTTAACATGGCTAAACATATCTCTAAAGATGCACCACAAATAAATATTTACTCTACATACTAAAATACTATTTTCTTTTTCAAGGTGTACAACACCCTTTTCACAACATTAGCAAGATAACAAATGTAGAATACAAACATAGGAATAAAACATGCCCACACATTTGCAACACAAGATTATAGTTGGAGAAACTCTAAAACAAGGGAAAAACTTTGGTAAGAGTGAGCCTACTCCTCATGCCACTAATCATAATATTTACAAGTGTTTTACTTTACCTCTTGGGATATTATAGATATATATTTCACATTTCAAACTTCCACACACCTACATAATACCTTGGCATTATTATAAACTTGAAACACTCTTTGTTATAGTGATAAGATAGACTACAATTTTCATAAGAAAGAGAGATGGTCTCACAACCTCCTAGTCCAATGAATGATGGAATCTAAAGCCACCATGAACTATGTCTAAACCCCAATCAAGGTTGATTACACATGCTTATAATGTCAACATGATATCTAGGAGTTCACACATATACTTCCCAACTCCAAAATATACTTACAACTACTCTTACAAGGAATATACTAGCTACCATACATTAGTAATAGTCAAGAATGACTTAAAAACTACTTTACAATGAGAGCCAAACCCACTCCAACCATAAAGAAGCATTTTATGATTAAAAATAGAATATTAAATGTTTAAATTCTTCAAATTCCATGCTCTATCCTAATAGTTGAATGACTATTTTTCACATAGTTTTACAAGTTTGCTGGGGTGAACAACTATTTTCTATGAGGTTTTGCAGATTATCAAGGTTATATCAAGATAAGTTTTTCAAGCTATTCTAAGACCTGGAACTTCTCTTGAATATGTCCCATTCCATCCATAATCATCCTTAATCACCACAATAAATCCTTCTTATAACAAAACCCACCAAGAAGTGTCAATCTTCATCTTCTTCGCCTTTATCAACACTTTAATAAATTTGAAACTCAATGATTTTTGATAATCCAATTTAATTAAACCTAAATTTTGAGAATATTTTGTAGTTGATAAATCTTAATTATAATAAAAGTTCAAATAAGTTTTACTTTTTGTGAGCTACACTTCATATTGAACAATATCTGCTCGGCCTTAATATTTTTTCTTGTTGTGCTATGTTTAATATACAACCCTATACTTGTAAGTGATTGAGTGTTGTTTACTTTACCTTTCACTTACATGTGTCTAATGTTCAAATGTGTTCAAATTTTTATATACATTTTTATGCTAAACTGAATTTCCACCTATACCCAAAGCTGTCTTGGTCGAGGCTGGAATAATATCTCATTCTTTATGTATGAACTAATGAGTTCATATTACCTAAGTGCCGTTTATCCATAGACTCTCCTTATCGATACATTGGTTCCACAATCAACAGTCTATTCAATTGTGAACTTGGGACCATGGGCTGTTAAGAGAACTACTTTTCTTGTTTTTAGTTTCTTCCATTTTGTTTTACTTTTCCCTACCACAACATTGGGTGTAGAGATCAAATGTTTCTAATTTTAAAGGAGAACAAAAATATGTATTTTATTTTAAAAAATAGAATGCATTCCAACTCTCATTTCTCGAAAAAATTGTAAACAAAAGATCCATTCATCGCTCACAATAATAAAAAAAAATACAATTGAAAATCACTTCAACATTCTTATCTTCCACTATTTTGTATGAAAGTAGCCACCATACATAATACCTTTTCTACAATCGTCAATCAATATCAATAAATTATCAATCCATTTGTAATAAGTTTTGATGATATTTGCTCTATGCAATTTTCTTATATCTTAGCTACTTCACTCACCATTATACAACTTTTGGCAGAAAGGACTTGCAAGAGGAATTTATGACTAGCGATCGCATGGGAAAGAAGTAATCATAGCCATGAAGAACATTAAGAATAAAACAAAACTACTTGGTAGCAAAATGGAAAGGTCAAAAGCTAATCAAACAAAATGGAAAACATAGACAAAGTTAAAGTATAGGAAATCCTGAAATAAGAATTATATAGTGTGATAGGGTAGGCAATCAGGTAATACTCATGGCTAAACGAATTATGGAAACACCACCAACACAAAAGGCAACCTCCACATTGAAGAAATTATCATGTTCTTGACCATTTTCTGCAATTAGGCTTACTCTTCCAACCCATTCCTACCATTCCTTCCTTCTTTGACCACCTCATATCCATTACTTTCTTTTTGAACATAATTGAAATTGACCCAACCACATTTATATGCACTGTTATTTTGCCTACACACCCACAACCTGTCTCCACATCAGTATATCTGTATTTTTTCTGTTGTCTTACTCTGAAAAGTTTCACCTATCTTAACATGTCCATAAAATGCTGTTTATAAGAATGATGGTTTTTAGTTGAATTCTTCACATTCATTATTGCTCCAGAATCAAGAAAATATCTCACAATTTCACTATTTCCTCTACTGGTTGCAGTGTGAAGAAGAGTATCTCCCTGTTCATATTTTCTATTCACATCATTTTATCTAAGTGTACTTCTTTAGAATGAGGTTCCTGTAATACAATCTTCAGAGTTGTATGGGTAAAGATGTGATGATTCCTTGAAATTAATTCATTCAATTCAAAATCAGTAGCTTTGTCTGTGGGCAGCATTCAGCTCTTCACAAAGAACTTGTCTTCACTTGTAGGGATTGATGAGTGAATTTCTGCCTGTGTGCCATTATCAATTCAACCCAAATCACACCCAGTAGGGTATAATGGCCAGATTAGGTCTCACTGCATATTTTGTTAGCTCTGTAGTCAAAACTTTAAATGCCACTGACATGGTGTGCATCAGATTTCACAACCAAAATCTGGTATGGGCTTTTTATTTCTTTTAAAATCAATTTTAAATGTCCGTGGGTCAATTGGTTCATATTGGATATGTTGGATTAGGCTTCAAGCAAATTCACCACCAGCAATTCACCGTCAGCGATTCACCTCCAACAATTCCTCATCAACAATTAATCACTATGACAAATTCATCTCTAGGTAAATTTACCACCAACAATTCATTGTCGTGGAAAATTCACCACCAGCAATTTCCTAATTGTATATGTGATGAATTATTCACGACGATGAATTGCTGGTGAGGAATTATTCATTGCGATGAATTGCTGGTGATGAATTTTCCACGACGATGAATTATTGACGGTGGATTGTTGACAGTGAATTTTCCTAAAACCTTTAGTTTAATGACGACATCTTTGAAAATTAATCTTATGAACTAACTGCCACTGAAATAAATGAAGATACTGATTTGAATTCACTGCACTTGCAAATTTTAGTGTAACCACAAATCTATATAATATGAATTCTTATCCTATGATTGAAACTTCCTTTCCAGCTGACCTTTGAACAAATCTTGTTTTTAATTCCACCTCCAATTGGATTGGACAAACCCTCTTGCAAGATTTGCAAAGTTGAGACTATTTGATTTCTATGGTTTGCAACGCTAGAGTGGTTCATGTTGCAATAGGATGTAACGATTTGCTGTAAGTACTGTTATAAGGTATGTTCATCCTTTTGTGAGATTGTGGTACTGAGTGAGGTGTTCGTAGTATCATATAAATATCTAATTTTTTTATTTATATTCTTCTTTCATTATTTAAGTAGAAATGCATTATCTTGAGAGCTTTATAGACAAACAAGTTGAAAAAATAATATTGTTCAGGTCCATTAGATCTTAAATCAGATCTAGGTAGATAAAAGATACTTAAAATTATTATTTTTAATAAAAAAATTATATTTGAATAAAACAAAAAATTAAAAAATCAGATATGGTATTGAGGAGTCTAGAAATCAGATTCAATATTCAAGAACTATTGATTGACTTCATTATGTAACTTGTTATTTATATCATATTTCAATATTGTATTTTGATATGTCAAATCCTACTTGCATTAAAAGTTTAAAGCATAATGTTCAAATAGAACAACTAATAAATAATTGTTTCATTATTTCTTGCCACAAATGTATTTGATTTACATTTTATTAATTATTTATCGTTGTTTAATTACTTCTTCGAAATATTAAAAAGAATATATGCTTGCAAAGGATAAGAAGAAACATTTGTCTGCCCCTAATCTAATACAAAAAGTGAAATAGTAGGATTAGTCATGGATGATGGATTATTAGTTCTAAAAGATCGATTTTATTTTGTCTTTTTGTTAGTTTCCTTACAAGTAATGTACTAGAAAAAGAAAGGAATATAATATTAAATGTACTTTAGAAAGATAACTTTTGAAAGTTATAGAGATGGACAATGTTGATTACATTCCTTATTCTTTGGTCCAATGTGTTGAGTCTCTTGCACCCACTCCTTTCTTAAACTTGAGACAAGTTTAGTGAATTTTTAGAAGCTATAAGAAATTGGTAGATGTAGGGCTGATATCTAAGAGAAGAATACAAAATTTAAAGGAAATTTACAGTGGGGGAATTGCTAAAGATGTTACTATTGGATATCAACACTCGTTGGATCTTAGCAGTTCCAAACAACCATGAATGGCCTTATTTGTAAGATGCTGGTCATTTAGTTATTTTCATAGCATCCTCCTTAATGATTAATCTCGTGTTGTCTTTTATTGTTGGTATAAAGCCTTCATTATGTTAGACTCTTTTGCTAATCTCTACTTTTTGTTCTCTTGATGGTTGTTGGAATTCATTGTTAATTTTCTTTTAGTTTTTGTGCAAGGGTTTGGAACCTTTCCAAAACCCTCTTTTACTCTCTAATAAAAAAATCTAGTGTCACCACCTTAGACAATTGCACAAAATATGGGTCCACTAATTTAACTCTATCGATGTTTTTTTGGTAATATGTTCATTGATTTTGACCTCTCCCTTTTGCTATCAAAGGGTTTTTGTTTTCTTCTTATTATCCTTCATGGCTATGATGAATTCTATATCAAATGCTAAAAATCCATTAATGTGTTAATATCATTACATTAGTCATAAATTCTTCTACAAATATATTTTTTAGTTTATAAGAAAATATCATCATGCATTATTTTACAAATAGATTTATAATTTATTGACATTGGTTGATGATTTGCATAGCTTTTAGGGTGCATGCGACTCTCTTGTATGCAATTTCTTGAAGAACAAGGGTTGGGCTATGTTACATTTTCGACAACCTTAAAATTATTATTTTTAATATGGAATATCAAAATAGGAAAAAATAAAATGAAAAGGACTTAAAAATTAAAATGAGATAATTATTTACTACTTTTTGATGTGGATGAAATGTAAAATTACTATCAACTATTTAACCATTAAAATGCACAATAAAATAAAATAAAAATATAAAAATACTTTACAATAATACATTAAAATATATATTTTTACATTTATTCGCATGTTAAGCTATCTAGTTTATAATTGTTTTAGCCACTACTCCTTGATTAGTGAAATTTAATTTAATTATTTTTATATATGTATGAACCAATACAAAACACCTTGAAATATTTCAATTTATCTAGATTCACACGGATGCTTCCTTAACTCCTTTCATATATACAATTTATTTTAATCTAGAAGTTTATCTAAATGCATAGCAAAGTGATAGTCATGACATGGATCTCTACAATTTTTCACATTTTTCTTTGTTTCGTATGTAATAAAATTGGGTTGGAGATGAGCAAGTACAATAATGAACTTGAATATATTATGGTAGATAATAATCTATTTTAATAATTTATTATTACAATTTAATTGTTAAAAAAAATTAATGATGTATCATATTTTGTATTTATTAATATTTTAATAAAATTAGATTATGAGGTAATTTTAAATATTATAAGGCAAGTTTCTTATAATCTCTAGGTTGTACATGTTATTCTTAATATATACAATGAATAAACTAGACTTCAAATTTGAGATTATTGTTTGTGTCTTTCAACTACTCAACCATTTGATACACATATTTATGTAAATATTAAAAAAGCAGAGAAACAAAATAAAATAGAAAATAATGAACAAAAACACAATACATGATCTGCCACACATATTTATACAAAGCTCGAAGAGATGGGAGAATACAAACGGTCATGTGACGGTCGGGCTTCACATCCCAACAATATAGACTATAAAAATAGTAGAATATTCAACATGTAAAAAATATTTTGATAATAACTAATATTATTTTAAAAAATAATGTTTAGGATCACACTTCTCCTTCCCTCATCAAGAGGATAAATGAAATAGACTGAAGGCTTAATACTCTAAATAGAAAGTTTGAAGACATATTAATGAATTTATTACCCAATTTCCTATCAATTAATGAAAAATACATTTCTCTAGAAGATTTGACATTTTCTAAATAGATGTATTTGAGGTGTCTATAGTAATTTACTATATATACACATGAAAACATAAATTTTTATTTTTATTTAAAGTTTTTATTGTAGCATCGTTAGGGGTGAAGTGCAATTCTTCACAACAACAAAAAAATCTTTTATTTAATTTTTCCTTTTTCAATTTTAGGTTTGCTTTTATCTTGGTGGCATGAATTAACTCTCCTTCAACAACTTTGAAGGCCCCTTCTTTCTACACTTTGTTTGGATTCAAATTCAGATGAAATGTAATTCCCTGAATTAAATAAAAAAGAAAAGGAATAAAAGTTTGTGGAAGTGGAGGTGTTGAAAAAAGGGAGTGGATGACAATTTTGACAAAGATATGAAATTTGCCTGCAAAAAAATTGAAAAGGCCAATTTCATGAATTACCACGCTAGAATGGAGGAGGTAGAGGTTTGACTGACATTTTGGGGAGATGAAGATTGTTTGGGTTGTACGAAATAGAAATATTCGAAATGAAAAAAATTGAAATGTTTCAGAAGGAGACACATGAAACTCATAAATTGTTTTAGAAAATTCGTACGAATGAGAGAGCAGTGAAAGGAAAAAAGTGATGGGTTTTAGAAGCTCCGAAATAAAAAAAAGTGAGGAAAAAGCTAGCCAGAAAGTGTTGAAGATGGTTTTGGGAGCCCCAATCTGTATGTCTAGAAGTTTGAGATGATTTTATTGTTGCTTGTAGGATGCATTTTTGAGTTGAAGTTGATTTTTGGTGTTTTCCAAAACTGGGCCTATAGGAGTTTTCACATTGGCTTGGAGTTTTGCTAGAGGATGTTTGTTGTTGTTGCAGGATTGGGTTAGTTTGGCTATTGTTGAGCCATTGATTCTCATTGTTGTTGCAGACTCTTTGCTTGAAAGATAACATAGTATTGCTGATAAGAAAAAATTGAATCTTTTGTTTTCCTGTAGATGAATATGGGAGCTTCCATTGTACAAGTTTTTAGAGAAAAAAAGATCTTATTTGCAGACTCAAATTATTTTTAATTGCACATGCTTGGAATTGTAGAATGAGAATGCATTTTGTGTTATGGCTGCTTGGATGGGTTGTCTAAAAGACCCCTCATTCTTGCACTGCATCACTATACTATATATTTTATTTTTACTTGAAAAACTATTTTATTATTTGCAATTTTAAAGAAATTGTTTGCTTCATATCTAATTTAAAAAGTTTCAAATGCAAATAAATTATTTATATTATTTTCATTTGAAAATTTATTTTATTTTTATTTGAATAAATTCTTAATAATGCATTTAAAAAAAATAAAAAATGAAATAAATTATTTCAATAGTTTTCTTTATTATTTTATTTATAATTAGAAGAAAATGAATTATTATTTTAACCTATTTTATTTTTCTATATATTTAAACTATTAAATCACATATGGATACATAAATAGATTAGAAAGGAGATGAAACAAATAGTTATTTTATTTTAAAGAGTCATTTTATTTTATTACATGAACACATTTACATTTATTTTTTCTATTATTTTTAAAAAAGTATATTTTTTTCTTAAGTAGTTTATTAAATATTATATATTTATAAGTTATTTTATAACAGTTATATTTTTAGGCATTAACTAACTAATGAAAGTATTATTGACATTATTGGAAATGCAATAAAAAGTAAAAAGGAAAGTTAAAGTAACAATACTTCTTTGCTTTGAGAGAATATTAATAATACAAATAGCGATGATATGAAAAATGAGATAAGATAAGATTGAACTATTGCTTCGAGACATGCAAAACCCTCTAAATGTAGCATTCCCAAGTTTAATTAGTTGCCTTTAAGAGATTACTAAAAATAAAGACATCACTAAGGCCTAAGGTTTTGTACTTCCTCTTGTTCATGGAGTTGTTTAACATGTTTGCAAAGCACATAAACAAGATAAATATTAATAGATATTTTTAAGGAAGATGACTCAATAGCGATCCCTATTGCCATCTCTATTATATAGAAGGCAT
The DNA here is from genome assembly GCA_007115665.2 of Sequoiadendron giganteum. Classification (NCBI taxonomy): domain Eukaryota; kingdom Viridiplantae; phylum Streptophyta; class Pinopsida; order Cupressales; family Cupressaceae; genus Sequoiadendron; species Sequoiadendron giganteum. Next base: position 514,467,805 of record CM021106.1, on the reverse strand, counting down.
TTTCAACAAAATTTCTAAAATATTTTGAAAGAAAGGTCTCAAGTGTGCTTTCGAACCTTACACCATAGAGAAGTTTTATACCTTCTATTAAAGATCATAGATACATACTTATCAATTTTGGTGTCTATAATATTGAACACTTATGTGCTACTCCTTATATTAGTGAGACTAGTCACTCCATTAGCACTAGGATCAAGAAACATAGTGCTGAAATTTAGTATGAATGTGTTGGGAAATCTATCCTTGTTGAGTACTCTTCCTACACCATATACGATGTATGCATGGAGGCTACTCATGACTTTGTAAAAAATGTTATTTTCAAGTGAAAGCTAAAAGAGATTGTAGGTACTACTAAACACCCTGTTAACCTCAACCATGATGGTGGATGAAACTTAAATTTCTCTTAGAAGCTATTGTTAAACTCTATCAAATTCAGTCCATCCACTCCTTCATGATGAATCTTCCTCCTTCTTGTTCTTTTTCTTTGTTCTTATCATCTCCCACTTATACCCCTTCCCCCTCTTTTATTGTGTCACCCCTTTCTTCATCTCTTACTTATTTTCTTTACTTTTTTCTCCTCAATATCCCTTCCTACCATCTATTTCATTTTTTACCTTCCCCTTTTTCCTTTTTCTCATTTTTCAATCGTACCCTTTTCCCTGATTATATTTTTTCCATTTCCTTATATGTAGCTCACTTAGATGAACTTAGATACCCCCTCAAGAAAATCACATGCCACAAGGGGAATGTGAAGAGAGGACCCAACATATTGAGAAGTAGCATCATCCTGAGAGGAACAAACAACCTAAAATTCAAATTCATTAATAGTAAAGTGATCTTTCAATCATTCCTCCACCACATAACCACCCCCTTATACCAAGAGAGTGCATTAGCAGAAGTTGGGTGGCTAGTGGAATAACAACATCTACACTTGAAGGGTTTATATCTGGTATATGTTGTTTATTTTTAACTAAATAAATAATATTAAGAGTTTATTATTCTATTCTATCAATACTTTGCAATGTAGGGCTAAAAATTCTCAATAGGAATTAATGTGTATATTTTCTTGATCTAAAAAAAATTGAGGATGGTGTAAAGCCAATGGTCTGTGATTATTAGAATGGCCCTACTTACCATTCATCAAATGTTAAAGATGTCCTTGAACACATAATTGAGAAGAATGTATGTAAAACATGCAAAACATTGGCTATATTTAACTCAACATGGGGCACATGTAAAATTTTGTGTCAATAATCCTTATGTGAAGATTGTGAAATAGATGATTGAGATGTTAAGGCCTTGTATATATGAAGTTGAACAAATTCTTTGAAACTTATTATCTATAATGCCACATTAAACTTGATCCTTACTACCAAGTTTTATGAAAGCTTCAAGAAGAAACCAATGGTGTTGTAAATGCACCTCCTAAATGGGATGGTGAATGCATAGCCTCTATTATGTGTGACATATTTGAGGATGTTGTGGATGGTCCAATTAAATGTATTAAAAAAAAGAGAAAATGTGGAAATTTAGAAAACTTTCCATTAAAAGAGAAAGAACATGACCAGGATTGTTAATTGTAAGAGATACAAGTATATGCAATAACGGAGCTAAAAGACTAGATTATGTGAAAAATGAACTAACTCTTGGAACATCTATGGAAAGTTTAATAAAATTGATAGTACCATACATAAAACATAGAAATATTACAAAGTGGAAATAAAATTGGTTTAGGACACTAAAGGATACTTTTCCTCCTTGAACACTCTTATAGTACTTGACTTTGTAGAGAACTACTTTTTTGACACCCATCCCTATTTTTGAAATGATTGTGCAATCATGCTCCCATTGTTCTTATAACCATATGAATTAATATCTAATGCTTATTGTTTGTATTATTAAGGTTTATCACTTGCATTATTAGGGTTGTCATTTGCATATATAGAGTTTCACTCTAGGCACTAGTTTCTTATGGTTTAGGATGATATGTATATTTCCTACCTATGCACATACTTAATTATAAATGTGCCGTGATGTTTGTATGGCCTCGATAATGTGAATTCATCATGCCCCTGATTTGTGTATGTTTCAACAATATTTCTAGGATATACTTGTGCTTCATATTGTTATTTTTGTGTTTATGATTCAAAATTTAGGGTATGTTAATGATGGCCTACAAATGCGACTTCAAAAACCTGGTTACCTTATGCTCTAATTATCAACGTCATGCCTTTAGTAGTATATAAAAAAAATTGTAGCTAGACAAAGACCATGTAATATTTTGAATGGTACACATAAAGGTTAGTGCAAACACTTTCCTATTTCAATTCATTCTATTATTTAATGGAGAGGAAAATGGAATTGAAAACAAATATTTTCTTTGCAATTATTCATTTTAACATAAAGGAGGCGTAAATTTTTTATTAAATCAAGGAAACATTACAAAGGTAGGGCATTAAAAGGCCCTATCAAGCTCAACCAAGTGATCCAATTGATGAGACAAATTAGGGGGTAGTTGACCCCGATCCACCACATTCCAATCATGAATATGATCAGAAGCCCATTTAGCCAAGCAATCAACAACCCCATTCCATTCACAAGGAATATGAGTGAAAATAATATCCTCCAGAGAAGCACAGAGGGTGAGAATTTGTTCAACAATCAAAGCCAGTTGCCAGCTCACATCATCCAAATACTACCTTTTTAGAAGGTTCACCACAACCTGTGAGTCAAACTCATATATGATCCTGCGCCATCCCAATTGACTGCCCCGTTCCAAATCCAGTAAAATGGCCTGAGCCTCCATAAGATTATTAGTATGAAGACCCTTATACACAGAGAAGATAAACTGAACATCTCCAGAGCTATCCCCACCAACACCCCCAATGCCAGCATGACCTGGATTACCACAAGAAGAACCATCAGAGTTGATTTTTAGGACCCCATGAGGAGGAGGGGTCCATCTTCCCTCCCTATTCACCTTCGGGCTAGGATGTCTACATCTGTTGCGCATGAGCTGCTTTTGCGGAGGAGGAAGATGAAGACGATTACAACAACCAACATCATGAGGGTCCACCAGCATAGTCATATCACACTTAGCCGCAATAGTTTCCCCTAAAGAGTGAAGAATTTTCCACCAAAGGTGAGGGGCCCTCAACAACGAATCCTGAAAAATTCGCCTATTCCTCTCCAACCACAGGTTCCAAATAATAAAGGATGGCCCAAGAGCCCAAGCAGCCTGAAGAAAGGGGGTAGAAATAGGGGCCCTACCCCACCGTTCCCCAAACTCCACCAAAGAGGAAGCATGCCAGCAGGCCATATTCCACACTCCCCACCAGAAGTTCCAAATCTCTCTAGCATAGGAACACTGGAAGAAAAGATGGGAGACACTCTCTTCACAACCATGACACAAAAAACACATAGAGGGGCCATGGAAACCACACTTACATAAGTTATTCCAAGTAAGACATTGATTTTGAGCCACTAACCACATAAATAAGTTGCACTTGGGCCAGGAGAGCTTGTGCCAAACTTGCTTCCACTAGGGGACCTCATGTCCCCAAAAAACTGCCTACCTAACTGCTGATAGCCAGCCACCACAAAGTACTTTCCTGACAACTTCGAACCCTCCCAAGCCAAGACAGCAGGACCCCTCAAAGAGTTACAAGCACGTGAAGCGAGAAGTAGGGAAAGATCATGCCTATCTCCCTGAGATCCACCAAGTGGCCACTCCGAAGGCTGCTTCCAACGACAACTTAAAGCCAAACCATGTTGCTCCACCTTATAATGCTCCACAGTATCCCAACCGACCGCAATAAAAACATCACAAAGGGGCTGGAGGTGAGGAAAAGAAGAGAGGATAGGAGGGTGACCATCCCAAGAATCAGACCAAAAAAGAGCCTGTGAGCCCGAATGACAGATCCAAAAAAGAGCACCCTTAATCAATTGTGCCCCAACTTTCAAAGTATGCCAAATCATAGAACCACTCCCTTCCAGAGGATATCGAGGAACCTCAAACGAAGCAATACCCCGAAGATATTTATGACTGAGAATATGAGCCCATAACTGATGCTGATTAGTACACCAATGCTAGTAAAGCTTGGCAACAAGAGCTTTCCCATTCAGAATAGCAGAGCATAAACCAAGACCACCCTCCTGCTTTGGCCTACACACAGAATCCCACTTAACAAGGTTCCACTTTGAAGACAACATATTACTGCTCCACAGAAATTGACGAGAAAAGGGCATCAAATTCCTTAAGGAAATACATAGGAGCCACTTGAACAAAGCACCTATAGGTGGGAAGTGCTCGGATAACAGACTTAAGAAGAGTCACTCTAGCAGCAGTAGAGAGCCAACGATGGGTCCAATGAGTAACCTTCCGCCTAAGCTTATCAAGCAACAACTGCCAGGAGGATCTAGGTTGACGACCAACAACAAGAGGAATACCCAAGCAGACAAAGGGAAGAGACCCGATTTGGAACCTCAGAATAGCTGCAATCCTCCGCTGGATAGCTTGAGGAGTATTAAAAAAATATATAGAGGATTTATGCTCATTGACTTTCTGGCCCAAAGATGCAAGGTAGCAATCCAAAGCTGCCCTAAAGGAATCAACCTCCCTAATATGAGCCAGTCCCATAAAAGAGGTGTCATCCACAAATTGGAGATGAGAAAGCGACGACAAGCCCATCCCCCACTGCCACCCATGAATCAATCCCTGAGAAACCCGAGACTTAAGAAGCCGACCCAAACCTTCCACCATAATAATAAACAAATAAGGAGGGAGCGGGTCTCCCTGACGAAGACCCGTAGAAGCCCCAAATAGCTTAGTTGGTTCCCCATTCACAATAATCGAGAAGGAAGAAGAGGTCACGCAGCTCAAAATCCAGCTCACCCAATCAGAGGAAAAACCAAAGGCCAATAGAATCTTCTGAAGAAAACTCCATTTAACTCTGTCATAAGCTTTGGCCATATCCAACTTGATAAACATAGACCTATCCTGTGAGGTTGCCATAGAATGAATAACTTCAGACGCAACCACCACCCCATCCAGAATTTGACGACCAACAATAAAGCCACCTTGCTCCTTAGAAATGATCACAGGCAAACAAGATTTAAGCCTCTCAGCAATCAACTTCGTAATAATCTTGTACACCACATTACCGAGCGCAATAGGTCTAAATAGGTCAAGTCTATCAGCACCTTCCTTCTTAGGAATGAGAACCAGAAAGGTAGCATTTAGGGCACGAAGCATCTGCTTACTATGAAGAGACTCACGAACAACCTCCAGTAAGTCTAGCTTCACAGTATCCCAAAACTCCTGGAAAAACTCAATAGGGAAACCATCAGGGCTAGGGGCTTTCCCCTTATTCATCCCAAATACCACCTCCTCCACTTCTGCCAAAGTCACCTGGCGAATAAGAGAAGCATTCAGCTCATTAGAAATTAAGGGGGGAATGCAAGCAAGCACCATATTCTCTTCCGCCTCAGCAGGAAGTGAATCCTCAATGAAAAGATCAGAGTAGAACTAGCGAGCCTCTCTAGACAAAGCCTGATGCGAAGAGATCGAAAGACCCTCCGAGTTAACAAGAGAGGAAATAAAACACTTATTCCGACGTGCTTGAACCGAATGATGGAAAAAAGCAGTATTCCTGTCACCCTCTTGAAGCCAATCAACCCTAGCCTTTTGTTTCCAAAAAATATCCTCACGAAGCTCCCACTCCTCCACCAACTTCAGAGCCTGGGCCTCAGCCTGTCCACGAGCCTCCGAGAAACCCAAATCCCAAATTTGGCGAGTAACGATAGCAAGGCGATCCTGCACTTCTCTTTTCCTGGCTCGAAAATTACCAAAACAAGACCTATTCCATCGCTTAAGATGATACTTGAAATATTGAAGCTTCTTAACCAAAGAACGCATAGTTGTGCCAAACGTAGGGCTGCCATCCCACCACCATTGAGCAACAAGATCACCCAAAGATGGGTCACGCAACCACATAAGCTGAAATTTGAAAGGTGGATTCTTGGGATTTGGGAAAGCTGAAGTCGACAACTTAATTGGCCAATGATCGGAGCCACACTAGTCAAGAATCTTAGAGCAAATGACCAAGCTACCTCTAACCCAAGAGCAGGAGACAGAGAAACGATCCAGCCGTTGGGAAATCGCTTCAGACCCGCTCCGTCTATTATTCCAAGTGAATATTCCGTTGGAGGGTTTAAAATCCACCAGAGCAAGAGAGTCCACATTACTCCGAAACATATCCGAAGCAGGCCCAAGCCTAGGCAATCCTCCCCTTTTCTCCTCCAAACTCAACACAACATTGAAGTCACCAGCTAAGATCCAAGGCAAAAAGGGAGCACAAGACCGCACATACTTGATATGGGCCCAAAGCTAGATTTTACCACGAATGTTAATCGAAGCATAAACATTACCAACCAGAATAGTCTCACCAGATTCCAAAACCGAAGCCACCACCGAAATAGCAGACTGGCTTGAAATCCACCAATGAGGAACAACCTTCCGAGGATTCTAGAAAAGAGCCAAACCCCTGGAGGTTCCCCTAGACCCAATACACTGACACTGGCCAGAAGACCAAATACGAGGAGCGTACTGAAGCATAAGGTCCACCTGAAGCTTAGTTTCTTGAACACAAAATATATCAGGAGACCAAACAAGAATCAAATCTTGAATAGCCTTTTGTTGGGAGGTGCTATTCAACCCCCTTGCATTCCATGAGAGAATAATCATGAGGAAGGTTTAGAGAAATGGGCCTCAAGGGTTTTAACAGACCTAGATTCCACCAACAGATCCCCAGTAGATTGAATCTTGTCGGCATCTTTCTTACGACTAGCTTTCAAAGAACTTTCAAAATTCCCTTTCTTGAGAGGGCATTGTTGAACCCCCAAAGCAGGAGACGCTCCCCGACCTTTACTTGAAGAGAACACTACCCTAGCTAAATCTGCTAAAACAATATCATCCTGCCCATCTGCAATAGCCCCAAGAGGCTCAAAAATCCCCTGCTCCAAAACCGAAGAGATATTTTGAACAACTATTGCCTACTCTAGCCTTGTATCCAACCCAACATCCATACCAGTTGCCCCAGACTGAATCTCAATAGGAATCCCTTCCTCCAAAGCTTGATTATCCAAGACCTCAAACCGATTAAAACCTTGATCGATTTGTCTATCCTTAAAGGCTCGCTTCTGACCCCTCCCTTTATTTCGCTGCTTAATAGGAATAAAGCCATCCTTATCAGGCCCACCCTCAGCCACAGGCACCTTGCCTTTATCCCCCTTTTCCACTGAAGGCCCAAAAGAAGGAGAAGAAGAAGCCCCTGCCGCTTTGGGAGCCCGAGGGCACTAGCGCTAAAGGTGTCCATACTCGTGACAAAAGCGGCAACGGAAAGGAAGAGACTCATAATCCAATGATTGAATCCAAGAGGCAGAGCCAATACAAATTTCCAATGAATCCGACAAAGGGTTATTTAAATCAATTTCAACAGAAATGCGAGCATAAGAGAATACCTTTTTATCCAATGTATTCTGAGCGATGGCAGCCGGTTTCCCCAACAAGGTAGCAATCTGAAGCAGAATATCCTCCCTCCAAAACTCCAATGGCAACCATGGAAGAAAAACCCAAACAGGAACTCGTGTAGGAAGATCCTCTGTCGCATTAAAACCTCCATGTCAGGGCTTAATAAACAGGCCCACATAATTGTAAAAATATGGCCCTCCTTCGAAAACAAGATTGCGATCTGCGATGCACGAAAAATCAACCATAAAATAACCATTCGCAGCCACCAAAAGATCAAAATCACCGACAACCTGCTAGGTCCGCCGGATCCAAGACTCTAGCACCACGAGAGGGACACGAATATCCAAAAACTTACAAATCAGAACATGTTGGCTCCAATAAGCAATGCCCTCTTGAATCGATTCCGGAGAAATAACTAATATAGGGCGATCTTGACTCCGCGTAAACACCCATTCACTTTCTTGAGCTTCGAGCTCTCACCCACAAAAGATGAATCTGACTTTTGAGCATGCATGGCAGCCGAAAAAGTCTAAGATAGCTTGGACCCAGCAAGCACCAAAGTTTTGGAAGCTTCAGCCATACCTCTTCACCAACTCCAAAACGTAGCCCCCACCAAACTACTGCCTCCACACCCACACCGAATCCCCCACCCACAGCTCTCACGCCACATAGCCCCACCACACAACCGCTCTCCACACAACCCCACCACCCAAAACACCCACGCAGCAAGCCCCTGAAAGAAAAAAAACCCCACCCAGCTGAGCGCCACAACCGCTTCCTTCCACCCACTACTTCCGCAACAACATGCACCAACTCAGTGTAGCATGCAGGCCACGGGCCTGCTCACCACCACTGCCCATGCGAAAGCCATCACAAATTCACAATTATTCATTTAGATTTTTTAATAAAACTTCAAATAAAATATAGAATGCATACTTTTGTCAACCGTGTTCCCTAATTAAAATGCAATATGGTTGTTACCATTAATGGATGACATGATTTTCCATTACTGAGCCACTTGCCCTTTCATGATGGAAAACTTAAAATTTTATCAAAAATAGTATTTCAATTCCAACACACCATCTAAGATACATTCATGTTGAGAAGCTACAACACCAAATTCAAAATTTTAAACATGATATAATTTAGCTCTAATAAGTTTATAAATATGATACATGATTTTAGGTTTTGACGTGGAGGTGCGAGTAGGAGTGATCGGATTTAGGTGCGGAGGTGGAGTTTTGAAATCTGCAGATGAAGAAGATGGAGATTCAGATGACGATTATGATTTTTTATGTTTTTTGGTGGCTCCTCTTCTTGTTCTGGTGTTGGGAAAGAATAGATGGCTATTTTCCTTTGTTGTTGGCAGCATGCGTGGTTGTTGGGGTTGGTGTTTCTAGTGTGAATCTCGCTTTCCTTCTACTGTTCAAGGGGTAGTTTGGTGTTGTGGTTTTTGGCATGGGTTGAGGCTGTTCTCTCCTCTTCATGGTTTGGCTGCATGTGACCTTTTTGCCTGTTGTACTTTTTTTACTTCTTTCCTTGCAATCGGTGAGTGTGTGCTTTGGGTTCTCTAAGGAGGATTGGTTGAAGGATGGGCTTATTTTTGCTCCTATTCGGTGTAGTAGGATGGCTTGGGTGCTCTTCATGCTAGCCTAAACTCTAAATTATTTCTTCTTGGTCTCTTGTAGCCCCTTCTTGTTATTGTTTTGGTGGTGCTCTTTTGGGGGTTCTTGCTCTTGGAGTGTTTTGGTTGCTATTGGTTTCTCTCTTGTGGAGTGGTGGTGTCTCCCTATGGTTGGTTCTATGGATTTTTGGCCTATTTGTGGCTCTGATCAATGTGTTGGGGTAGTTGGGTGGTGTTTTTGTTTGGCTTTCTCCAAGCTTCCTTCCTATTTCGGCTCCCCTTTCCCTCTTGGGCCTATTTGCTTCCACTCACTTTGGGGTCAGGTCTTTGCTCTTGGTGGTCTTTTGGCCTGTGCTTCTATTTTTAGTTGTGTTTTTCCTCCTCATGGTCTTGTGAGGAGTTGTTGTTTGGGTTTCTCTTCTTGTTGTTTTTATATACCCAGTTGAGTTTTTTTATTGTTTGATGTTATGGTGGCCTTTTGGAAAATGTTTTTGATCCCCCACAAGATTGTGTTGAACTTCCTACAAGTGGGGATGGTTATTTTAATTTTTTTGCAACCCTTTTTGATAGAGGATTGGGTCTTCAACTACATGCAGTGTTTGGGTTGTAGATTTTTATCTATATGAGGTTTTTTATTGTCTTCTCGTGGTGGTGTGAGGAGGGTTTCTTTTTCTTGAAGGACTCCTGCTTCTTTCATGTCTGGATGGTGTTGGTTCCTGACCAAGATATTATTTGTTTGCTACTAGCTAGGTTATGCTTTCTATTTTTCCTTTGGACCCGGTTGTGTGAGCTTGTTGAGGAGAATTATGCTTCTTCCTTCAATCACCTGTTGCTTGAGCAGCTAAGGGGTGTTTTTTTAGCCCTTCCTTATGTAGTTTCTTCCTGTTGGACTCTTCTGCCAATGTCACCTATAGAGGGGGAGATTGTTCCTGTTGAGGCGGAGCATGGGCTTCTATTGAGGTGGAGCTTGTATGGCTTGAAGAGTTGTGGTTTAGGAGGTAAGGGTTTTCAAATCATCCCCTCCTATAGAGGGGAGCCCTCTCTTTTAGAGGTGGAGATTGGGTTGCCTAATCAGGTGCAATGGTGTTGTAGGAAGGCAGGTGTTTTTTTGTGTTCTGCTATGTCCCCTAATACCGCTATTAAGGTGGGGTGTTCAATTCTTCTTATTCTCTTAAGAATCGGGGTGAAGGGTTCAAGGTCCCTATTAAAACTTGGATGTAAAGGGTTTAAGGTCCCTTCAAAACCCTTAGGTTTAAGGTATCGATAAAATCCTGGTTGTATTTGGTTTTAAAGGGTTCAAGGTCCCTTCTAAATCTTTGTCTAGCCTGTGTAGGTTTTTTGTATTCTTGGTGTTGCTACTGTTGGGTTGCTTATGGTTTGTGGATTATCTTTGATGCAACATGATTTTCTTACATAGGGTTTCAGGTCCATTCAAAAATGGTTTGTAATGGGTTTTGGGTCCCATCAAAACCTATTTTTCGCTTAATCAAAAATGATGATACATGATTTTTAATTCTAATTATTCTTTACTATTTAAAAAATATTTCATTGATTTTAATCCTATAAAGAATATATTTAATAAACTGCATATATTTTATCACTTTCATATAATTAAAAAATTGTCCATCCAAAAATTAACTATCTTTAACAAAATTTTACTATAATTATGAAAATGAAAGAGGGTTCATTAAGGAAAAAAGAAGATAATTGAGTATCAAATCTCTCACAAACCAAGATATTCATACAACTATTCCTTGATCTTCATGTGGCCATTTTCCAATAAGCGGAGGATGGAAGGAAAATGTTTGGTTCACCATGTTTTCTCATACTTTGGTCTCTAGTATTATGTTATTACTTGGTAAGGAGTAACATAAGATATGAATGCTAATGTGGCATAGTTTGCTTGTTAGGTAAGAGTTTGTTTTGGTGGAGAATGCTTCCCTACTTAGCCACATATATGTACTTCATTCTTCCCACTATCACCCACAATAAAATTGAATGCAAGGAGCTAAGTAGATGTGCTTCATTCTTCCCATTTTCACTCACATTAACATTAAATTCATGAAATTTGGGTTTGAATCAATGAGTTTTTTATTTACATGAGGGGTATGAGGAAAATCATCATTCTGGAATCAATAAAATCTATAATTTATTTATTCAATTATGTGCATCATTATCTCCATTTCTCCATTATAGATGACTATAACTTAACCTATCATATTTATTTTTTAAATTTTATTTATGGTTATTCATTTAGTTTAAAATTAATTTTTATTATCTTATAGACTATATTATATTGATTAATCTAGATTGAATTAACATATTTTACCATTGTAGGAAATAAGAAGGGAATCTTCTCAATGTAGTGTCTCTCTAAATTTTAAGACCATTCCCTTCAAATTATTTTCGACATTACATACTATAACACAAAATGTACATTTAGAGTGCCATGAAGTTTAAATAGATTCTTCTATTACATTTAAAGCAACTATCCTTCTTAGAAATTTTATTTTATTTGTTTATATATTTCAAACTAGTGAAAATTACTTTAACTTGGTCTTAAGCACACCGATAGATATTTGTAATGAGTGCAATTCTTAATTGATTAAAAAATTACAAACAAATGTAAACAAGCATTTTTGTGGCTATAAAAGCTCTTCTATGGAATTAACTGAAAAATTATAAAAAAAATGTAAACATGATTTTAGCTTGTACATATTTTATATTGTGAGAGGGTGGAATACATTGTTGATTAAATTGTTTGGTAACTCGAGGTTGATATTGTGTACACAATTGTCACCCTTCCTCATAAGAGAGACATATGCAATAATTTGCATGTGGGCATATCATTGGTAGTTGAAGCTCAAAGAGGTACATAGATATGCTAAACACTAGACAAATGAGATCACTATGAATGTGAGACCATGAGGATCAATCTCATTTATGTTAGTTGATGCTCAAAGCCAAATCTTTTTTTAGTGGGATTTGGTGGTCTCTACCATGAAAAAATGAAATAATTGATATAAGGTGCGTGCCATATAGATCCCAACCAATTAACCACGTTGATTCCTTTCATGAATTAGACAACAAATTTTGAGTTAGAAAATTTGAATTGAAGAAGAAACCATTGATTCCTAAATAGTTGAGAAATGCAATGTTGGAGGTCATTAAAAAGGAGTTCACGTAAGAAGTGGATTTCCCTCATGAGGGAAAGATCAACACTATGTATGAAGCTGTCAATATCAATTAAATGAATTCCAAGGGTGGTGATACCCATGGCCATAAAATCAAGTCTAGGCTTTAGGAGCTTATCGATGAACAATAGGTTAAATATATTCCTTGGCATTTTCCCTTCATTTGTATAGTTATATATTTTTTATATTATTCTAATTATCACAAGTAGATTAGATAGGAATAAAATAAGAACAAAATCTAGAGTCCAAAGAGTCATAAGCGTACTTGAAATAATTCAACTACAAACTCCTAGGAAGTGACTAGATTATAGTCCATAAACCTCTCTCATCTAGGTGGAATTAAACTTAGAATGACTTTTTTGGATGTAGTCATGCTAGTTAATTAGAATTAACAATGATTTTGATCTATAAACCACATACATTTGAACTTCTAATTTTTTTAATCCTCAAAAATGGAATAAAAAATCAATTGAAGCTAATAATAAGGTTGGGTTCAAGGTGTAGCAAGGTCACTTGTAAATTTACTATTGGTAGATGCAAGAATAAATTTAAACCTTGTTTATACACACATCTAGATCTAGACTTAATGACATTGATCATAGATGTGAAACCCCTAGTCACTAGAATACATAGGAATGTTAGGGTTGTTGCACATATGTTACCTAAGGTTGTCATTGACGTCAACACACATTTTGGTTTTTCATTGATGTCAACACTTAGTTTGGGTTGTCATTGATGCTTACATTTGTATGTTGATGGCATACTATGATGATGTGCTAACAGTGATGTTGTTGATGTTCATGGTGGATGTCATGCCTTGAGTATGTTTGTTATCAATAGAGATGATATCATGATGATATATTAAGATGGGGATTATAAATATTAAGATGAGGATTAGAAGTATTAAGATGAGGATTAGAAGTAATGTTAATGGTATTTAGTGTATTGTATGCTCTCTCCTATTGTTCTTGAGGAAGTATGTATTGCTACAAGGAATTTTTGGTCTCCAGATGTTGGTAAAGGTTTTTGCTGCAAGAAGTTGCTTTGAACACTAATTGGGAGAATGCTCCACATTCCTCCACTTTTGAAGATATGGTCTTGCAGTTTGGGATTCAGTGCTTATGATATGTGGATGTTGCAAGTTCTTATCATTTTAGGTCACTGATGTTGTTAAGGAGGTCTCTAGTAATTATAGTGGATTAGCAGTTTGGTTGCTTGTCAAGACTGATCCAAAAAATCCTCCACATTTCTTCACATTCTTATTTTTGTTCTTGTGGCTTGGTAGACGTGTTCTTAGTTGTGTAGTGTCTCAGTTAAACTTTCATATAATTAAGTTTACTGCAAGTTGGTTTCTAAATGTCATATCTCATGACTATATCTTCTAGGCTTTTGGGATGAAGTGTTTTGTTTTTTATTGGTTTACGCTAGATTTTTTTGGCATGAAAATGAGAAAGAAGTATATGGAAGTGTTGTTGGACATTCATGGAATGTTTTCTTTTGATCCACACATCAATGGTTGATCTCTTTGGTGTTGCATATTGTTTGAGATAGCTTTCTAGGTAATTTGTGACTATCTAGCCGACAGGGCTTGTTCTCTTGCTTGTGCTATGTGCTTGTGGGTTTGTGCCTACAATTAAGGTTGTCTTGAGTTGTGTTTGGGTCTTTCCCTATCCTATTGATAACCACATTGAGTAAATTCTATTGGAAGATGTGTTTTTAGGTCGATTGGTAATGACATTGCCGACTTGGGATGATGTGCACCAACATGTCCGATGTTTGGGATCACATTGAAAGATGTAATAAGTTTTTTTAGGTACTCTCTATCTCTTGGATAAGACCACTTCTCATCACAATTATGTTTTGTGGTCAACTTGTTGAGATTATTATTTGTCTCCTATTTTGACTGGCCTGATTTGATTTTTTCCTTTCTTGTGAAAGATATAAATGGAAGAACAATTCAATTGCAATGTGGATGTGCGAGGAATAATGCAGTAAGTTGCAAGATTGAGTGTGGAATGATGTAGTAAGCAATGTGAGTTGTGAAAATATAATTCAGGTGTGCTTCAAAGCCTTAGTCAATAGAGTGTATTGTTGACATATGTTGTAAATACAAATCTTCAGGTATCCTGCTCAAAGATAGTGAGTCTCCCTAGTAGGTCCTTGTATCTTTCCCTGAGGTTGTGCGCCTCAACCTTCAAGTATCTTGCCCTAAGGTTGTGCACCTTAGTTTGCAAGTCCTTTAGGGATGAGTGTGCTTCCTTAGGTAGTGAGCCTTAAAACAAATTGTAATCTTATTAATATATTGTGAGATTTCTCACCGTGGTTTTTCCCTTCTTGGATTTTCCATGTAAATCTAGTGTTATCTTGTGCATGTTTGTTAATTTATTTATCTTTCATTGTTGTTGATTAGATTAAGAGTTGTTGATATGTTTAAAAGTCGTTGATTTGGTTAGAAATTTGAAATCACATTGTGTTGAAGGGTTTCAGTTTTGAAGATAATGATTCCCCCCTCTAAGTATCAAGGTGCATTCAACAAGGGTTTGTTAAACACTCTAGATGCTAAACACTTCATATTAAAAATTTGAGGCTCCTTATGGATGGAATTTAATACAACTTTTAGTCTACATGGCAACATAAGACACATAGAACACTAGACTATAGTTTCTTGAATTAAAAACATGAGAATACGACTAATCATGAGATATTTGCATTCTCAAGCCTATCAATGTGAGATAAGATTAAATTATTGACATGAGAATCTGATTGAAGATAATAATATAAAAAAATTTGACCCAAATTGAGTTTATGTTGGTAGATATATGAAAGTGTCACTCAACGAGATTCCAATAAGCACCTTGGGTTCAAACTTCAAACATGCTTAATGAATGTGAAGACCCTATATAACTATATTTTAGTGGTTATGTCACATCCAAGAATGTAATATGAGATTTAAATTTGAATGAGGATTAATAATAATGTTTAGTCCAAGCTATGTTGCAAGTAGATAGAGACATGACATATTGAAGAAAGAATTGGCATGCAAGGTAAAAGAGCATTTTACACCATATGAAAAACACATGGAAAGATTCAAAAGGAATTTGATACTATTATGGTTGTTTAAACAAGACCTTTAATTTTTTCCAATTAGTTTTTATCTAGGGTGAGGTAATTGGCTACCTTATTTTCATAGTTGGGGTCCATATCTAGATATGTAAAAAAGTTATCTCATGTTCACAACAATATAACAAATTTGGTGCTTGGAAAATTTGTTGCAAAATAATGCATGTCTCTCTTAGGAAGAGGGAGGTTGTCAAAACACAATCACCACCTCTCATTGTGAGACATTTCAAATGGTAATATGCTCCAACCCCTTCTTGACTACAGTTTGTTCTTTATTTACATTGCTAAATTTTTAAAATATTATGTTCCTTTCAAATTCTATATTTATTTACATAATGCATTCATTACAAAAACCTAGCGATATACACATCACACATTAATGTGATATACTAATTTTATGATTATTGTGATTACTGCCAACTTATTAGAATTTTAATGTCATGTATAATATTATCTTTGCATAAGTTAATTTGGTTTACAAATTTGTGTATATTCATTTTATTTTTTTGAAAGGCATAGTAGTGTTCATTATAACATTTTATAAGCTCAATATAATTGTCAATGAAATAAAATAATTCACGATAAATGCTAGAGCATTAGAACAACGAAGTGGCAATATTCACATTTTTTAAAAGCTTTCATATTGGCTATTCATTGTGTCAAGAGGCATTATACAATGACAAGAAAGTATGAAGTCTCGTGTCATGAATTTGTACATAAAGCTAAAACATAGTTGAGATATATCAAAAAAACTAAAACTATAAAATCCAAAATATAATCAAGATTAAATATAAAATAAATATATTTATTATGCTTTGTCAACACTAAAAATAATAAATATATTATAAACTAATTAATTTGTATTTAGTAGAAAAGTTAATTATTTTTTAAATGTAAATACATCTAAATTTTAAAATATTTTCGTTGATGAACTTTGGTTTTGGTGACTACTTCCTTTAATAAATAAAAATAGAAATAGAAATATTATGCATCAAATCCATTAATAGAGGTAAATTAAAATTTAACAAAAAATAAACATTTCATAATATATCTTCTTGATTTAGTTTTGAACATTTTGACCCATTTTGACATGTTGAATCCCTTTTGCATTAATCTTTCTTTTTCTTTTGTATAATGGTCCAAGTTCCTTTGGCTCTCTCATCCACAAAAGCATTTCAAGTTGATACACATTAACATGCATACATTTTTTTTTTTGAAACTTTGGCACTCCCAACATCAAGAGTGCTTAAGGAAGGCTAAGACCTATTAACCGAGGCAAAATCTGTTATTATTTTTACCGCCTTGTGAGAGGGAGAAATAGATTTATGCTTAATCATGAAGTATTTTTTTTGATAATGAAGGCTTTTGTGAATTACTTGCAATCTCTAAGTGGTACAAGTGAGCTTTGAGTGAACTCCATTAAAAATAGTGGTTCTCCCAAAAGACCTTCAATAGTATACCAATGGGGAAGGGCTTCTTTGCACCATGGAACCTCACAATCCAATTTGCAATTAGGACTAACATAGTTTGGAGCAATGTGGCCTATATCATAACACTTATGTAATAACCTACTTTTTAAAAAAATCTTAAATACAATACATCTTGGCTCACAATAATAGTTTACACAATTAATTAAAAAATGAAATTAACCCAAAATTTTTACAATTTCAACATTTTATTATCTAATTCAAATATAATACTTAGAATTATGCTTAAGAAAATATTGAACTTATCCTTTATATCTAGTATTAATTTATCCCAAATTTACAGTGATATATCTTCAATAAATGGCTTTGAAATGCCTCAAAAATCTACTTGAATCAAGGTCTTTCGTCCATTGACCCAAAAAAAAGAGTTATGGTTTATCCTCAAATTTCTAACCTAGAGGGCTTTCATCATTGGCTTGTTGAGACATTGTGCACATTCCACAAGGTGTAATAATTCAAATATAAAATTGTATTCACAATATATATTCCCTTTTCCTTACTTGGCCACTCTTTAAATACCTTTCTTCCCTTACAACCACAACTCTTCACATGCCATTTTTTGATATTTAATTATTATTTCATTTAATAATACTAATTAAATCTTTTATAATTAGCTATGCTAATCTTTTTACCTTGTCATTTCCTTCTACTAAGAAAAAGGTTGTGATTAACTTTTATTTCTCTTACAGTTGATTTTGTCTTGTAGTGGCTATTTACAATTGTGTCTCCTTTTAAACTCTCTCAAACTAAATTTCCTAAAAAGCATAATTTGTAATTCCTAAATATGATTACCAAATGATTTGGAGGGTTCAACCGCAATTTAATTTTGAGTAAGCATTGCAATCTGCCCTTCTCAAGATTGTTAGTCCTCAAGAAATCATAAATTAAGATACTAAAGATTTTTTTATCTCTCCCATGTAGTATCCTATTTAGGAAGATCTTTCTATCAAACCAAATATTTTGTGATTTTTTTAATTTCTTAGCTTCCTTTCGCTAAACGTTATAATAGCCTTAGGAATCAAAATTAGATTCCATACTTCCAAATGCTCTTTTTAAACAAGAGACATGAAATACATTATGAATCTCACTATTTTCTAGTAATTCCAATTCGTATGCAAACTCCCCAACTCATTAGTTGATTCTATAGGGTCCATAGAACCTTGGTTTCAATTTCTTTGCTCCATTCCTTTTTAGAGAAAATTATTTATAAGGTTGTAGCTTAAAGAAGACCATATCTCCTACTTCAAACACTCTTTCGGTTTGATTTTGATCAACATATATATTTTGTTGATTCCATGCTCTTTATAGATTCTCTTTGAGCGATTCCAAAATTTCTTAACTTTGTTTAACTAGATCTTTTGTCCCTAGTTCTCTACTATCTATGGCAATCAAATCCACAAAAGATAAATCACTATAACCATATAATGCCTTGAAAGGTGTCATCCCAATGGACATATGATATGTAATATTGTAGTAGTGTTCCTCAAATAAATCTATTTTATCTGGACTATCTAATTGCCAACTACATAATTTCACAAATAGTCCTCAATCCATTTGTTGATTGTTTTCATCTATACATTGGTCTATGGATGATAAGTGTTACTTGAGGATAATTCCAATAATGTTAAATGAAATATTTCTTTCCTTAACAAGCTAGGGAACCAACTATCTCTATCACTTACTATGTTTTTGGTAACCCATGTAATCTAAAAACCTATTTGAAAAATAACTTGGCTACTTGAGGTGCCTTAACTCTATAGATATGTCAAAGAAATGACCATACTTAGTCTATCAGCCACAACATAAATACAATATTTACCTTGTGACTTAGGGAGTCCTATAATAAAATATATTGATATACTTTCCCATTTTTTTTGAGAATGGTAATGGTTGCAATAACCCTATAGGAAAAACATGTTATATTTTCATCTATTATAAAATAAAATTTATTCCCTAACATATCTAAAAATGTCTTCTTTGAGACCCTTTCATAAAAATCTCTTTTGAATTTATCCATAGGTCTTAAATTAGCCTTGACCTCCTACCAATGATGTGTCATGTGTAGGCTTGAAATCCTTACCCTTTACCTTCGATCCTAGGATAAGGTAAATTCTATCTTTGTATAGAATAAGGTCATCTACTACCTTATACCTTTCATCGTGGATCTTTCCTTCCAAAATATCAATAGTGAATGCATCCTTCCCATATTCTATTATTATGTTAGCCTTCCAATCAAAAGAAATATCTGATAATAAGCATAAGGCTTCCTTGATATAATGTCAACCATTACATCATTCTTACCTTTGACATATTCAATTTCAAAGTTGTAGGCTTGAAGCTTGCTTACCAATTTTTGTTGTATGTCATTTAGATCTCTTTGGCTAAGAAAGAACTTCAAATTATTGCAATAGGTTTTGACCACAAACCAAATATTGTCTAAGTTTGTCTATAGCATGCATTAAAGCTAACATTTTCTTATCATAGATTGAATAACTCTTTTCAATGTATTTTAACTTTCAATTTTCAAAAGATATTGTAGTCCCTTTTTATATTAATATTGCTCCAACTCCTTCACCTAAAGCATCACATTATAGAACAAAAGGAAATGAGAAATCTAGAATGGATAGTATGAGACAAACTTATTTAAGAATTTTTTAGTAGTCTTTGTGCATGCAAATTCACTCCTTTTGGTTAAATCTCACAATGGATGTGTTAATTGAGAAAATCCTTTGACAAATATTCTATAATAACTATAAAGCCCAAATAACCATTTCAATTAAGTTAAATTTGGTAGTGGAAGCCAATCTAAAATGGATTATATTTTTTGTTGATTAACTTGCACTCCTTGAGCAGTAATACCATATACTAATTAAAGAATTTTTTTCATCACAAATTCACATTTAGATTCCATAGCATAAAAAAATATTGTTTTTTAAATAAAAGATATATACAACCTATACTATTATTAATAATATAAAGCATGATTACAAAATGTATAGGGGCAGTAATAGCTTGAAAATAAAACATAAACATAAGTCTATCTAGCCATTTATAGAGTATTTGGGTCGAGGGCAGAGAGGGACATATACACAAAACTATAAAGATCATTGTAGATGAGAAAAAACCTAGACTCAATTGTTTTCATGACTAATGGTACTATCATGTACACTACATGCATAATATTCCTCAGAGTTCTAGGTTGGGGCAATGCTATGGTGCAATTCCTAGACACATTGCAACTGGGGTGCCTTAATAATCCTTACATCTCTAATGGAGGCCGAAGGATAATGGGTTAGCAGAAATCGAAGTGCATAGAATTTTGTTTTAATCTTTTCAACTTGCTCCTAATCAAACAAGTGAGCATGATGTCAATCCAAAGAACATTTGAGGAAAAAGGTGGCAATTTTTTAGCAAGCCTTTAGTGAAGGCATTTCTAACACAATTGACTCCAAACAAAGAGGCAAGCATGGCAACAGAGAATATACCCCCAAGGGGATAAATACCCTCAAAAGAATCATAGTGATCCATTGCCACCTTAAGTTGAGCATCATTAAACATAGTATCCCATACATATTTTTTTGCACAGAAGCCGAACCCACGTAGAGTAGTTCAACAGGTCTATGTCATTGGAATGAAAAGAAAAAGCAATTTCCTTATATGAATAAAAACAAATGGGATCCATTAAGAAATAGGAGTTTATTACCTAATGGATGGCCAACTCCACCTTGCTAAAATTGAATTTGAATATTGTATTCAATTTTGTCTTGTTACAGGGGCCAAAAAGGATGGGCTCCTCTTGAGCTTGAGTTTTCCATAAACGGATCCTGTTATTGAGCATTTTGTTGGTGCAATGAAATGTGCCCCTTTGTTTTTTCTTGATTTTTTTATCACAAAATCCAACACAATACTAATGATTAGCGTTAGCTCCCAAAAAGATAATCAACTTGAAGTAACCTTCACCAAGAATGTTCACCAAGGGCCTATTGAAGGCAAGGTGATAGCATATGGTGATGGGATCATCAACAATAAAATGTACTCAAATTCAATGTTGAAAATGTAAGAGCAGGTGGTGATCCGATCATGAGAATTCCATGCTACCACTTTTTTAGTGGGGGGAAGATATTACAATGAAAGAGTAATTCATCTGCTAAGAGTAGGTATCCACTAAGTTGTGGGAATACTCCACTTATGCTGTGGGTGAAATATGAGAGATACAATTGTTTATTCCTCCACACTGGTGGTAAACTGACCAAGGGTTACAATGTTTGCATTAGATCACAAAGTAAATGCAGAAATAAAAATGATTGAAATAGTACTATTGTTTACAGCCTTACAATGCAAATTATCTGCAAATTACAAAGTGTTATGGCTATATAATCAATGCAAAATGATGAAAGATAATTTCTACCACTTCTAATCTCCTCAACAATAGAATTAAAAGATATAAACTAAACTACTAACAATCTGATAAGAAAACCAACAAAATGAAATCTCATAACCAAGAATTAAGCAAACACATCAAAATGCTTATTTCTCACTCAAAACGCCAATAAACAACCCCAAACTGAAACCACAACTCCCTATTGACATGGTGACCAGCAAAAAAGAATATTCAATTCCAAAAACAACCACCAGTAATGGTCAAAAGATCTAATGTCTGGTTATTGAAGAAGTACGACCCAAGGAAGAAGGGTGATTTCTCTAAGAAATTACACACTTTACAATAAAATCTGATATTTTGCAAGAGGGGTTGCCATTAGCATAGAAATGGATTGCATCAATACCCATAATGAAAATAAAATCACCAAATGATATATAACCAAAATGTGCTTCAACCATGACCAAACCAACAAACACAAAAATAGAAAATCTCACCAAAAACTCAACAATGATGCTCAATTTGCTTGTCTGTGTGAGAAGCAGCCACAATTCCAACTAGGCGTTATCTTTCAAACACTAAATTGGACTCTTGCTAGGGGGTATGCATTCCTCGAAGCCATTAGCCTAAAAAAATTTTGATAGCAATTCGATAAGATAAACAATGGATGATCAAATGCTGGAGAAAGTACTTTCTTAAATAGATTTTTGAGGCAACTTTTCAAATTCCAACTTTCCCTCCAAAAGGGATGCCCAAGCCTTCATGAATTATCTTTTTAATTTTCAAAACATATTAAAATCACCTTCTCCTAGGCATCCAAGTCTCAAGGGGACAATATAACATTTTAAAATATTAAAATACTCCATCAATGAGGCGTCCACCCTTCAAGACCACATTTTAAAACAACTTCAGTCATAATGTTAGGCCAAGGGGTCAATTTGAAAATATAACATTAATGACTTGAAATAACTTATTTCTCCAAAATTGCACCTCAAAAGCCAAAACCAAAAATACTCAACTGCCCCAGCAGAAATGGAAAGCTCACTGTGTTGCTGCCAACTGGAACATTGCTAAAATTATAACTTACTAAAAATAGTAAATTATAAAAAATTTCCCAATTCACTTGCATGCTATATCATTACAAAGCTTCCTGAAAACCCAGAAAAAACCTGCAAACCAAATCCCAAAACTCCATATGAAAGCAACTAAAAAAAATGCCAAAAACCTCCAACATTAGAAACCCTAATTTTACCTCGATGAGCCTATGGGCCTTCAAAATAGGTTGGCAAGCCACTGTACTTCTCACTGATGAGAAGGAGACATTACAGTCTAACCTCCTCGAGATTGCTTGTCCTCAAGCAACCGCAAGTTTGGATGCTACAAAATATTTTCACCTTCCCACATTGCATCCTCAATTGGCAAGTTCCTCCATTTCACCAAGTACTCTTTGATTGTTCTTCTCCTCAAAAAGTGCTCCCTAGTATCAAGGATCTCCTCAGGAATCAACACCAAATGTCCTTCTTTGTCCAATGGAGGTAACTCTAAAGTAGAAACTAAATTGTGCCCAAACACCTTCTTGAGGCGTGACACATGAAAAACATTGTGCACCTTGCTATTAGCTGGAAGCTCCAACTCATACACCTCTTCACCAATTCTCTTGGTGACTCTGAATGGGCCATAGAATCATGGCTTGATATTTTTTGTGCCACTCTTTTTGAGAGAAGATTGTCTGTAGGGTTGAAGCCTCAGATAAACCATATCTCCAACTTCAAAAGAACACTCAACATGTTGCTGGTCAGCGTATAACTTCGATTGTTTTTGAGCTTGATGAAGGTTTTCTTTCAATAATTTCAAGATGTCTTGGCTTTTCTGCAACATATCCTTTTCCTATGGAGCTCTACTATCACTAAACACCAAATCTACAAAACTAGGAGCATCATATCCATAAAGAGCCATGAAAGGGGACATCTTAATTGGCATGTGATAGGAAGAGTTATAACAATACTCCCCCAAATGAAGCCACTTTACCAAGCTCTTTGCTGCCCTGAAATATAGTTTCTAAGGTAGCCTTCTAAACATTTATTCACAATCTCCAATTTCCCATCTGTTTGCGGGTGATAACTAGTGCTTGGAGTGAGCACTGCACCACTCAATCGAAAAATTCCCTGCCAAAAAGCACTTAGGAACTTGTTGTCCCTATCACTGACAATAGTTCTAGGCAATCCATGCAAACCAAAAAATTCTCTAAAGAACAATTCAGCTACTTGAGCTGTTGTAAATGAACTTGTGATAGCAAAAAAGTGAGAAAACTTATTCAATCTATCTACCACAACATAAATGCAGTCTATCCCTTGCATTTTTGGTAATCCCGTGATGAAATCCATTGCAATTCTCCCCCATTTTTTATTAGGAATTGGCAAGGGTTGCAACCAACCAGCTGAAAAAAAGTGTTCATTTTTATTCATTTGACATGTTGGACACTCCCTTATGTAGTGCAAGATCTCTTCCTTCATCCCTTTCCATGAAAATATTTCAAGGATCTGCTTATAGGTCTTGAAGTACCCTTGATGACCAGCAAGGGGAATGTCATGAAAATATTGTGGAACCTTCTTCTTGAGCTTAGATTCAGACACTAAAAAGATTCTACCTTTATAGAGGACCAAACCTTCAACCAATTGATATCTTCCATCTTGCAAATGACCTTCTATGATGTTGGTTGCAAACTGATTTTTGTCATAATCAACAAGAAACAACTCCTTCCAATTTGTAGTAAGCTCACAAAGTGAATTCAAATGAGGTCTTTTGGATAAGGCATCCGTCACTATGTTATTTTTTCCTTTGACATACTCGATGTCAAAATAGTAAGTTTGGAGCTTACTCACCCATTTATGTTGTCATTCATTCAAATTCTTTTGGCGCATAAAGTGCTTAAGACTGTTATGATTAGTCTTCACCATGAACTTGCTTTCCACCAAGTATTGTCTGAACTTGGCTAATGTGTGCACGATGGCAAGCATCTATTTGTCATAAATTTAATGTCTTTCTAGTTCCTCTCAGTTTTTTTCTCTCAAAGACAATGGGGTGCTTGTCTTGCATGATAACAGCTCCAACTCCTTCACTTGAAGCAACACATTAAAATCTGGTAGAGCCAACACTGGACATAAGCTCATTATGTGCTTGAACTTATCAAAGACTCCTCAAGATTTATCTGTCCATAAGAAAGCTCCTTTCTTTGTAAGATCCGTAAGGGGGGCTACCATCTGAGAATACCCCTTCACGAACCTTCTATAAAAACCACACGAGCCCAAAAATACCTTCAAGTGAGACACATTCTTTGGAGGTGCCCAATCGTATGGATTTTATCTTCTTCGGGTCAACTTTAACACCCTTGGAGCTGATAATGTGACTGAGATAAACCAGCTCTACCATCCCGAACTCACATTTTGATTCTTTGGAAAACAAGCATTCTACCTCCAAAATGCTAAGCACTTCTTCCAAGTGCTTGAGGTGCTCCTCCCAAGACTTGCTGAAAATGAGAATGTCGTCGAAGAAGATGAACACAAACTTCCTCGACTATTGCCTAAAGATCTTGTTCATATAAGATTGAAATTTTTTTGGGGCATTTGTCAAATCGAATAGTATGAAAAGGAATTCAAAATTCCCAAAGTGGCATCTAAAATTAGTCTTCTCAATATACGCCTCCCCCACCATCCTTATCTGGTGGTAGCCTAATCTGAGATCAATCTTTGAGAAGTACATGGTCCCATGGAGCTCATCAATAAGCTCATCTATTCTAGGGATAGGATATTGATTCTTGATTGTCTTATGATTCCATGCGCGATAGTCAACACACACACATTGTGTCATCTTTCTTTTAACCAACACCACTGCTGAAGCAAAGGGGATCTTACTTGGCCGAATGAAACCCATCTCCAAAAGCTCCTTGATGGATTTTTCAATCTTGTCCTTTTACTTCTTAGGATAGCAGTATGGAGTGGTCATGACCGGTTTTACTCCTTCTTTGATCTCAATCACATGCTCACACCCTCTTTCAAGAGGTTTTCCAGAGGTAGACTACCAAAGACTTTGCTCTTCTTAGTAAGCAAGGCTTAAATATCTGGATGATATTGCCTTTTCTCCTCCATCAGATCAGCTGGTAGGATTAGACATTCTGTTGCCCATTCAATTTGATCATGGCGGATCATTCTTTCCATTTCAAGGACACTATTTGAGGGCCTCCATTTGACATCCCTCTTAAAACAACCTTTCCATCAGATTGAAATTTCAGCTCCATTATTTATAAATTCAATGTGATCTTTCCAAGAGATCGTAGCCCTTGGATACCTAGGACAACATCGATGTCACCAATGCCAACTACATAAACATCATCTCTTACTTCATAGTTTCCCATTTGCATGGAGAGGTTAGGAATATTTCTAGTGCAAGACATAGTGAAGCCATCTGCTACCATCACCTTGAAGCCTTCAAACTCTTATGTCTTCAAACCTCTCTTTCCCACCAATCCTTCATCTATGAAGTTGTGAGTTGCTCTAGTATCAATTAGAGAAAAAATTATTTGTGAGCCAATCACTCCATGAACCCGAAAAGACTCATTTTTCTGAAAACTTGAAAGTTGTGCCAAAGCACTCCTATTACTAATGTCTTTTGGCATCTCTTTTGGGGCTTCTTCACCTTCACTACTTTTCGATTCATACTGCTGATCATAAAAATCAAATTATAATCCATCATCAAAATAAGCCTCTATATGTTGTGCTTTGTCCTTTCCATAACATTTGTGACCCTTTGACCAAGGCTCACGACAAGCATAGAAAACACCATCTTTCCTTAGCTATTCATAGAGCTCTTCAGACATCTTATGTGAAAAATTCTTGGGCTGACTTGAGGAATGTTTCTTATCCTTTTTATGACTAAAGGACTTGGAATAAAATTTTGGCCTCGGGGCAGCCAACTCCATGATTCTAGATTTCTTGATTGCTTCCTCAAGAGTTGGTGGATCAAAATCCTTGACCCAACCCTTCAATGGCTCTATCAGACCTACAGTAAACAACACTACCAATCTCCTTTCAGTAATGCTGGGCACCATTACTGACAACCTTTGGAAATTAGCAACATACACTTCAAGAGTACCATGTTGCTTTAATTGTGCCAATTCATGAAATTTCATCTTTGCATCCTTGGTATCAAATTTGTCTATCAACTTGTTGGTGAATTCTTCATAGGTGTGGATGAGGTTATGGCCAAGAGTGACCAAACTGTGGTACTACCATTCATGAGCAGCTCCCTCCAAATGCAATATGGAAAATTTGATGGCATCCTCTTCAGGCATCGGCCTTAGTGAAAGGTAATTGTCGAGATTTTGAACCCACGACCTCGCCGTACACTTATCACTCCTATCAAAATGGGCTAAGGTCATCTTTCCAAGATCTTGATGGTAATCCGTTCTGGGAACTACAGGAGCACGGTATTCAGCTCTTCCGCCACTCCTATTTCTGTGGTTCATAAACTAATCAAAGGTCCATTGATCTATGCTATCCAATAGTTCTATCTCTTTCATTGACCTTCAAACCATTGTTGCCATTATTTCCATTAACACCATTGTTTTCTCCAACATGATTTTGTTGAGGTTGCATATTATTTCGAGTTGCTTGATCCAATTTTGATAGCAAACGTGACATCATATCCAACATATTATCAAAATTATTCTTCACTCTGGCATCTCTTTCTTCCATTGAAAGTCTAGGTCCTTGACCTTTTGACATGATTTCAACTGCTTTTCCAGTATCTCTCAAAGCCTCTGAAAGTGTCTCTGTCTTTGGCACTAGAGGATTTTGATACTAAGTTCTTTCCTGACCTCTAGTGTAATATTTGGCCTCTCTATCACTCATCTGACAAGTGGACTATGAATGTCACAAGATGGCAGGATCTTGTGCTCTGGTACCACTAAAATGTGCCCCTTAGTTTTTTCTAGATTTTTTTATCACAAAATACAACACAATACTAGTGATTAATATTAGCTCCCAAAAAGATAATTAGCTTGAAGTAACCTTCACCAAGAATGTTCACCAAGGGCCTATTGAAGGCGGGGTGATAACATATAGTGATGGGATCGTTAGCAATAAACTATAATAAAATTCAATGCTGGAAATGTAAGAGTGGGTGGTGATCTGACCATGAGAATTCCACGCTACCACTTGTTTAATGGGGGGAAGATATTACAATGAAAGAGTAATTCATCTACTAACAACATGCATCCACTAAGCCATGGGAATACTCCACTTATTCAGTGGGTGAAATATGAGAGATACAATTGTTTATTCCTCCACACTAGCGGTAAACCGACCAAGGGTTACAATGGTTGCATTAGATCACAAAGTAAATGCAGAAATAAAAATGACTGAAATAGTACTATTGTTTCCAACCTTACAATGCAAATTATCTGCAAATTAGAAAGTGTTATGGCTGTATAATTAATGCAAAATGATGAAAGATAATTTCTACCACTTCTAATCTCCTCAACAACAAAATTACAAACCATAAACTGAGCTACTAAAAATATGATAAGAAAACCAGAAAAATGAAATCTCATAACCAACAACTAAGCAAACACATCAAAATGATTATTTCTCACTCAAAACGCCAATAAACAACCCCAAACTGAAACCACAACTCCCTATTGACATGGCGACCAACAACAAAGAATATTCAATTCCAAAAACAACCACCAGTAATGGGAACGAGTTCTAATGTCTGGTTATTAAAGAAGTACGACCCAAGGAAGAAGGGTGATTTCTCTAAGAAATTACACACTTTACAATAAAATATGATATTTTGCAAGAGGGGTCACCATTAGCATAGAAATGGATTGCATTAATACCCATAATAAAAATAAAATCACCAAATGATATATAACTAGAAATGTGCTTCAGCCATGACCAAACCAGCAAACACAAAACTAGAAAATCTCACCAAAAACTCAACAATGATGCTCCATCTACTTGTCTGTGTGAGAAGCAGCCACAATTCCAACCAGGTGTTATATTTCAAACACAAAATTGGACTCTTGCTAGGAGGTATGCATTCCTCAAAGCCATTAGCCTAAAAACAATTCGATAGAAATTCGATAAGATAAACAATGGATGATCAAATGTTGGAGCAAGGCCTTTCTTAAATAGAGTTTTGAGGCAACTTTTCAAATTCCAACTTTCCCTCCAAAAGGGATGCCCAAGCCTTCATGAATTATCTTTTTAATTTTCAAAACATATTAAAATCACCTTCTCCTAGGCATCCAAGTCTCAAGGAGATATATAAAATATTAAAATATTAAAATGCTCCATCAATGAAGCGTCCACCCTTCAAGACCACATTTTAAAACAACTTCAAGTCATAATGTTAGGCCAAGGGATCAATTTGAAAATATAACATTAATGACTTGAAATAACTTATTTCTTCAAAATTTCACCTCAAAAGCCAAAACCAAAAATACTCAACTGCCCCACCAGAAACGGAAAGCTCACTGTGTTGCTGCCAACTAGAACACTGCTAAAATTATAACTTACTAAAAATGGTAAATTCTGAAAAAGTTGTCCAATTCACTTGCATGCTATATCATTACAAAGCCTCCTGAAAACCCAAAAAAACCCACAAACCAAATCCCAAAACTCCATATGTAAGCAACTAAAAAAAATGCCAAAAACCTCCAACATTAGAAACCCTAATTTTACCTCGATGAGCCTACAGGCCTTCAAAATAGTCTGACAAGCCACTTCACTACTCACTAATGAGGAGACATTACAGTCCGACCTCCTCGAGATTGCTTGTCCTCAAGCAACCGCAAGTCTATATGTTGCAAAATATTTTCACCTTCCCACATTACATCCTCAATTGGCAAGTTCCTCCATTTCACCAAGTACTCTTTGATTGTTCTTCTCCTCAAAGAGTGCTCCCTAGTATCAAGGATCTCCTCAGGAATAAACACCAACTGTCCTTCTTTGTCCAATGGAGGTAACTTTGAATTAGCATTAAATGTTACAATGTTTGCATTAAATCACAAAGTAAATGCAGAAATATAAATGACTGAAATAGTACTACCGTTTCTAGCCTTACAATGCAAATTATCTACAAATTACAAAGTGTTATGGCTATATAATCAATGCAAAATGATGAAAGGTAATTTCTCCCACTTCTAATCTCCTCAACAATAGAATTACAAACCATAAATTGAACTATTGTCAATCTGATAAGAAAACTAGCAAACTAAAATCTCATAACCAACAACTAAGCAAATACACCAAAATGCTTATTTCTCACTCGAAACGCCAATAAAGAACCCCAAAATGAAACCACAACTCCCTATTGACATGGCGACTAGCAACAAAGAATATTCAATTCCAAAAAAACCACCAATAATGGGCATGAGTTCCAATGTATGGTTATTGAAGAAGTACGACCCAAGGAAGAAGGGTGATTTCTCTAAGAAATTACACACTTTAGAATAAAATATGACATTTTTCAAGAGGGGTTGCCATTAGCATAGAAATGGATTGCATCATACCCATAATAAAAATTAAATCACCAAATGGTCTATAACCAAAAATGTGCTTCAACCATGACCAAACCAACAAACACAAAACTGGAAAATCTCACCAAAAACTCAACAATGATGGTCAATCTGCTTGTCTGTGTCAGAAGCAACCACAATTCCAACTAGGTGTTAGCTTTCAAACACGAAATTGGACTTTTTCTAGGAGGCATGCATTCCTCAAAGCCATTAGCTTGAAAAAAATCTAGTAGCAATTCAATAAGATAAACAATGGATGATCAAATTCTATAGCAAGGCCTTTCTCAAATAGAGTTTTGATGTCACTTTTCAAATTCCAACTTTTCCTCCAAAAGGGATGCCCAAACTTTCATGAATTATCTTTTTAATTTTTAAAACATATTAAAATCACCTTCTCCTAGGCATCCAAGTCTCAAAGGGTCAATATAACATTTTAAAATATTAAAATACTCCATCAATGAGGCGTCCACCCTTCAAGACCACATTTTAAAACAACTTCAAGTCATAAGATTAGGTCAAGGGGTCAATTTGAAAATATAACATGAATGACTTGAAATAACTTATTTCTCCAAAATTGCACCTCAAAAGCCAAAACCAAAAATACCCAACTGCCCCACCAAAAATGGAAATCTCACTATGTTGTTGCCAACTGGAACATTGCTAAAATTAGAACTTAATAAAAATAGTAAATTATGGAAAGTTACCCAATTCACTTGCATACTATATCATTGTGAAGCTTCTTGAAAACCAGAAAAAAATTGCAAACCAAATCCCAAAACTCAATATGCAAGCAATTGAAAAAAAAATGCCAAAAACTTGCAACACTGAAAACCCTAATTTTACCTCGATGGACCTACAGACCTCCAGAATAGACTGACGAGCCGCTACACTACTCACTGATGAGAAGGGGACATTACATGCAACAACCATGAAAATCTCAAACATCTAGTGAATGAATGAATGAGAATTGGTGAGGGCAAGCACATATAGGCCTTGAAGATGGAGGGCACTCAATGGAATAAATGATTAAGATTTGTTTTGATTCCCAAATAGTCTGTAGTACGCTTACCAAAGTAGCGAAGCAGGAAGAAGAGTGTGGGCAGTGAATGATTACACAAGCCATTAGCCACCTATTCTACACATAAAACAAAATATAAATAAGGTCAATTATAATTAATGTCCTACAATTTGTCGAGAGAGATTTGAGGCCGCTAGTTGAGACTCTACATACATATATCGATCACAATCTTTCATCATTTAATAAACATTAATACTCCAAGATAATGCTAGATAATGTTGGGATTTTCGCTCCATATGATAAAAAAGAAATGATAATTGCTATTTATTAACCTTAAAACTCTTACACTCTATTCTCCATTCAGAGCTAACATTGGATATAAGTTTGATTTGATTACAACAACAAGCATTTCCTTCAAAATCTAATTTATATTACATATTGATATTGTTGTTATCAATTATTAATTTATTGGCATATCTCTCTCTTTCCTCTTTTTCTATAATATATTAATAAATTTTGAAAAAATCATATATATATATATATGTATGTATGTATTTTGTATGTCACCGTCTCCTAAAAATGGCTCCCTAGGAAATATCTTGGAAACGTGTCCCCTGTCGTCCCCTCGTCCCCGTCCCTGAAACACTGTGGAACATAGGTACTAAAAGTTGATCAATTTTTCCCTCATCCAACTCAAGGAACTGAAAGTGATGATCTATGGCTATGTTAGCCAATTTTTCTACCAACGAATTTACTTCTCTATAACAACGATTCACTTCAAAATTCCTAATTTTCAAGAGAGCCTTGCTAATTTGGTTAAATAAATGATCCAATTTTTGATTTCTTGTGCTTTTACGAGTTAAGATGTTTATAATTATCATTGCATCTCACCAATAAGTAAACCATTAGCCTTTGTAATATTGTTTGTATCATTGTGAAGTTTCTTGAGGGATACAATAATTACCTACCATTATGATCTCTAATGACTGCACCATCATTTGATTTCCTTGGATTTTCCTTGGAAGCACCATCAAAATTTTGGGAGGAGGGACCAACTGATTATTCTTTTGTTAAGTTTAGATTTCCTTCCATAAGCTCCATCATAGGGGAGTGGTTTCATGTAGAACCACTTCTTTAATACTAGATTATCCCAAGAAGAGAAGACCAACTTCAATGGGAAGGAGCGGAGGAGATATGACATAGCATTTTCCGAAATGGAACATTCAGTCTTCCTTATTACTTCAAATAGGTTACTTTCTTTCTTAATATTTGGATGTCTCTTTCTAACCAAAGATGTCATATTAGTATTGATGGGCTTATTTTTCAAAGGACAACATAAGTGGAATCTTTACAGTGAGAGGGCCAAGCATGGAACAACTGAAAAAAGTCTTGGGAAGAGGACCATACCGGCCTAACATATTATGTACCATTTCCAACAAATATGAGAAAAATTACAATTCACTAAAAAAATTATTAGTGTCCTCATATTAACATATCCAATCTCATACCTATAAGAATTTTATTATTCAAGGCTAACCATGAGAAGGCCTTGGAGCTTTAGGAAGATAAGTTGATCCCAACAAAGAGATGAGGGCCAATTCGTTTGATCAAATTCCTGTTAAAAATTTGTAGATCCCTCCTTAACTATGTATTGACCTGATTTTGAACCCATACACTATCTCATCATCTTTTTTTGAATATAAGATTTTCCTTTTGTTTACTTCTTCGAGACAGAAAAAAATTATGCTTATGAGAGAAAGGGAATGACCTTATCGATTTTCAACCGATCTTTGGAGGAGAAGAAGACATGTCTAATGTGAGATAATCATTAAATTTAGTGCCCCAATTGGAAATTAATGTATTCTTCACTGGTGAAAGAAGTTCAATCTGAATGAGAGATTTGTGTCCATTATAGGAATCTTCATAAAACAATGCTTTATTCCCATTGTGTATTACCTAAGAAAGATGAGGGAGAAGCAGTTCTCAACAAGAAATTAGGAAATTCCACATCTTTAATCCCCTAAGAGGATTTGCTATTGTGAAGAACCTTTCAAGTTCCATTGAGTCTAAGTATCTTGACATCAATTAGCACCATTTTAAATAGGGTTTTGAGTGGATCCTTTAAACCAAATTAGCACTAAGGGCTATGCCTTTTGCTTCAATATTTTGAATACCAATTCACTCACTTGACTCAGATCTAGAGATTTTATTTTAAGTCATGAGAGGCAATTTATTTTTACTATGTAAATTATCTGCCCAGAAGAAGAGCATAAGTTGTTTATGAATCTCCTAAACAACATTTTTTGGAAAATATTGTTGTTTCAATATTCCCAAAACTTCATTCGAATGTTGTAGATGTTCCTCATATGATTTATTTTAGATCAAAATCATCAAAGAATACTAACAAAAACTTCCTCAATTTATTTCTAAATACATGATTGGAAGGTAGAGAGAGTAGTTAAACCAAAGGGCATAACTAAAAACTCAAAATGCCAAGAATGACATTAAAAAATAGTTTTATACATATCCTCTTCTCATATTTGTATTTAGTGACATGCAAATCTCAAATTTATATTTAATGATATACGAATCTCAAATTAATTTTAAGAAGTATATTGCCACATGCAATTCATCAATTCTAGGAATTAGATATCTTCTTTTATAGTTTTATAGTTTAATGTCCTAAGATATATGCACATTCACATAGTTCCATCTTTTTTTTAATTGAGACAAATGAAGATGCAAAAAGACTAGAACTTGGCCTAATATGACCCACCACCAAAAGTTCCTTAATTGTTTTTTCCAATTTCCTCCTTAAATATCCTTGGATTCATATAAGGAGTATTAATTACTTGTTTTGTTTCAACTAACATTAAGCAATCTTAAAGGAATGTCTTGAAAATCATGTTATGATTGTCCAAAGTGTTTGTATGTCCATATGATAAGATTTCTTAGTTGTAATGGTTGTACAAGTTACTAAACATTGTGTTACTCATGCTAGTTGTTCACTCTTAAAACACCTCTCCATTCTTTTTGTTGATATTAACTCTAGGAGCTCCACTAGTAATGCCTTGTAACACGACATATTTACCATATGATTTGAACCTTAGCTCCATAATTTGATTTTTTTTGTGTAATTCTCTCAAAGAGTAGTCATTGTGCTCCTAAAACCACATTGGTTTGTCCTATGCCCACCACATAGAAGTGCTTAATAATAGGTATGTGGCTAACTTCTACAACCACACATGAGCAGTACACTTATTAGAACTATCAAATGTAGATAATGTTAACTGACCCAAAGCTTGTTGATGATCATTTTATTTTGGTTGGAATCTAAGTTTAATTCTTGACCAATTTATCTTTCTTCATATTCATGTCATTTGTGAGTGGCATTTCTTGAAATTTTGTAATGATTTTTCTATATTTTTTATAGTACACAGTGATATTGTCTTGCATTGAATTTTATATTTCTCCAACAAGTACTTTTTCCTTTGAATGAAAGTAGGACAAAGATGTCTATAAATAGACTTGCACTTGATTCCTTATGTGTGACTTTTCTACTTGTTATTGTTACTTTTATTGGCTCCAAAAGGACTTGCCTCACTATTTTGATTGTTAAAATTATTTTGTGTTTTTTGGTTGGTATGCATCATATGTAATATCTGTTCCATCATATCTATCATAAGGTCAAATTTTCTATTAATCTTATTTGCATAATCACAGTTGTCATTCTCTCTATCCATGTTCTTCTACCTCAAATTCCAAAGGAATTTCTATTATTTTTTCCTTAAAAAATTGATGTTGAGTTTTCCTAAGTTCTCTTTGATAATATATGTTGGCTTTGTCATTAAATTGCATAGGAAAGAAATCTCACATACTGACAACAATCAACTCCAATATACCATTTGTAATATTCTGTTTTTTTAATATTAAATAAATAAATCATGGTTCACTATAATAATTTGCACAATTAATTATAAATACAAAATTAATCCAAAATTTATAATTTTAACAATTTATCATATAATTCAGTTATAATACTTAGATTATACTTTAAAAAAAATTAAATTTATCCTTTAACATATCTTTTGTATAAACTATTAATTTATCTCAAATTTGTAATGATCTATCTTCACTAAAATACCTTTGAAATGTCTAAAAAATCTGCCTAAACCAAACACTTATATATACTAACTATCTTTCAAATTGAATTTATTGAAGCATACTTTATAATCCCTCAATATGATTACCAAATGATTTAACTTAATTTTATTCTTAGAAAGGAACATTACAATCAACTGGACCAAAAAGATAATTCCTCATAATCCAAAAGCTGAGACTAACTAAAATAAACAACTTTTAAAATAAAATTTAGTGAGAAGATTTTTTAAGATGTCTAAATCAGCCAAACTGTCTGAAATGGTTTTGTGAAATTAATAAAAGTGTCTATATCCATCACTAAGAAGTTGCCCAATGAATTGCTTATGGTTTCAAAACATCAACCTGCCAGAACTGAAGCATAAGATTTGGGAGGTGAACCCACACTGATATAACAGCGAATGATTCAGTAGAAAGATTAGAAACTTATAGACAATACTTCATATTATCGAAAACCACACTGAGAAAATAGATAAATTGTTACCTTATTATAGAATGGGCTACCAAGTTTCAATCCTCCATTTGTACAAATCTAGAAGGCCAGGCCAAAAACGGATGAATATATCGATCAATCCAATACATGAAACTAATCACTACATTGGAGAGGCTTAACCTTCATCTGCAGTAAACTGTCCTTTTTTTTCTTTTTCTTTTTTCCTTCCACAAGTCTACGTCAGTGCAAAGAACACCATATTCATGTGTAAAGCTTGGAATAATTTAAAAAAAACACAAAATTGAGTGGTGAATTGCAAACAAGGATAGTGATTTCGGCAGCGACAAACATTCGGAAAGAATTAATTTTGAAATATATATATATATTAATGTCTAAAATGAAACTGTTAAAAGACTAATATTTAAAGTAGAATAAAAATAAATTACAGAAATAATTAACGATATTTTTTTCAAAAGTAAAAAGTGGGGTTGAGCGAGTTAATATTTTGAACTGTATGGATTCTTCGTCGGGTTGAGCGTGTTAATATCTTGAGCTGTATGGATTCTTCGTCTTCTTCGTCTTCAAATTTGTCAAAGCTGAATTTTGATGGAGCTTTAAAAAAAATCTTGAAATTTTGGGAGCTGATTGTCTAATAATATAAGGGAAGGTTGATTGGGATTGCATTCAAAAAATTCAAGGAAGGAAACAACAAGGTCGAATCCCTAGAATTTCTCCTTGGATTGCAACTTTGTAATTTGTATGACATATGTAAAGTCAAATCAAGGGAGACTCAACGGTGATAATCAACACTATCACAAACAAAAAATTAATAAATTGAAAAATTCATTATATTCTTCAATGTGTACGGCCCCTCTTAGATTCATTGGAAATATTACTATTCAACTTATCTTTAGACAAATAAATGGAGAGGCTAGCATTTTGGAAAATCATGCAATCAAAATAGATTAGGATTGTCTAATCAATAGTATGGTAGACACAAGGTGAAAACTCAGAAAAAAAAAAAGGAAAGCCAACTAATGACACCAAAAGCCCAATCAACTAAAGCAATGGTTAGTTGATTGAACATCTTTCAACCATCAATTTATGGTGGAAAACCATTAAGGGGTATGTTTCATAAATGCAAATTGTGTCGATTTTATTATCACATGACATGAATTGCACAAAACCTATGATAATTTAGATGAAATCTACAAAATAAGTTTGAGGTTGAAACCACATGACAAGTGATATCAATTACAATTATAATGGATCTCTCCATAATGTTATAAGCAACTCTATTAAATGGTATTCAAACCCTTGCTTTAACCCCAATCATTGCTATATACACACTTGTAAGATTGAGCAATAGCCAATAACATATGGCATTCCTTGGTAGCATCACCAAGAAACATTTAAAAATGGTCTTTAAAACTAGGAGTGGATTGCTATTGTATGCAATACAATGGATTTGAGGAGAGGAGTTCATGATCTCAAACCATCAATTACTAAGTGAATTTTGTATCTTGTCAATATTTGCAGTTGTTTTACTCGATCCAAGCGAAACAAAAAAATAAATAAAAAAGGTGGTAGATAGTTTAATTAAAAGTTAGTTTCTCAAGGTTTGGATGATATATTTCCAAAAGTAGTTTTTGATTCAAGACTATCTCCTCTCGATAGAGCATTGGTTATCAACAATGATTTGATGAGTGAGCAATGGCAACAATTCATTTCTACTACCTTTCCTTGGAATGGAGCATGCAAGAGGTAGAAAACATCATGGGGATCAAAATTTCAAAAGTAGGTGATGGGGTTCATAGTCAACTTAAAACACTAATATCAAATAGCTCTAATGATAAGGTGGGAGTATAACACTCTCCTCCAACTTTTGGTTTCATAATACATAACTTGACTCCCTTTTGTATATCTAATATTACTATAATAATTAATATATTATATAGGTTAGAATTTTGTAATCTCATCTTTTATTTAATACTTAATCTTTAAGTTTTTTAATCTAAATGTATTAGTTGTAATAAAGAATTATGTAATTACATTCAATCTTATAAATATTAAAGAGTGTGTCTCCTATAAGTGTTATTTACACATATAAAAAATAAATTCTTAAAAAATTTAGATAGAATAAAATAGTTCTTAACTAAAAATTAAAATTTATGTGACCATGTATATAATGAAACTATCCTAAATTACAAATATAAATATCTTAAACGCATCTATTTCAAGCTTTTTTTTACTTTAAAAATTATTTACTACATACACTATTTATTTTTATTTTTATCTTTACAAATGAACTTTTTTATTTTTCATAATTATAAAACAAATATATATATTGGCAAAAGGCTAATAGCCTATATATTATATTAATAATAATAGTAAGTAATTACAAAAGTGTCCAAGAGGGCCTAATTACAAAAGTGCCCAAGAGGGCCTAAGTAATTACAAAAGTGCCTGATCTACGAAAGTCTGGTCTAAGAAGCCCATCATGCCATTAGACTTGTCGGGAGTCGGGAGTCGGGAGTCTCAAATCCTTCATACTACTTCCATGAAATGCATGTTAGAACTTATGAAGCATGACCAAACGTCAAAACCCGAAAACACTAGCTTTGCATTCACCTTGTCGGTGGTCAGGGTTTGCACGTCCTCCTTATCGACTACCATCTTCATGTAGAGCTCAAGCCTCATC
This sequence comes from Sequoiadendron giganteum, assembly GCA_007115665.2. Lineage (NCBI taxonomy): Eukaryota > Viridiplantae > Streptophyta > Pinopsida > Cupressales > Cupressaceae > Sequoiadendron > Sequoiadendron giganteum. Next base: position 514,429,583 of record CM021106.1, on the reverse strand, counting down.
ACCGACTTGTGAAACCTTCTTACTACTCATTTTCGAGGGTCGGGAATCGGGGATCCCTCATACCCTTTACACCGCTTAATCATTGTTGACCAAAAATCATTTACAACAGAGATGTAAAATTAACAAATAAACATGTGCCACATGTCATCTCCTTATTCGTCCTCATATGCCTCGCCATAAGTCTTCAACCTGTTCATCCAAGCCATGTGTCAAAATCCTGCAAGCCCACGAGGTCAAACAAAATCAACACCATCATTTAGCGGGATGGCAGGGAACTTCCATCTTTCCTTTCGGATGTCAGGGATCGAGGATCCCTTGTCCTTCATGCCAAACCGATGTACATTACGCTAAGCAATGAAGAGTGAAATCCTTTCGCAGGTCGGGGTTCGGGGTTTCTCAATACCTGATACCATAGACTTCATAAGTAAAGGTTACGATGAAGTTCGAAGTCCGAATGTCGAAAACCTTCAAACTTCCCAAGTCTTTTTCAAATGCAATTGGTAAGCGATAAGCCCAATGACCGATGCCTAATTCTTACTGAAATCAACTAAGGAATTCCGTAAGCCATAAACCCGAAGCCTGAACTCCGAAACCTACTAACTTAGCACAAATTTGACTAAGTCTTTTACACCTCTTCTGTATGATATTGCACAAATCTTCTTTTGACTTCAATAACATCATTATGCCAACAATATCCTTTCAAAATCAGGTCCAACTCATCTCTGATCTACTTTTGACATCAATAACAGCCATATGCCAACAATCCCCCCTTTTGTCATTAACGACAAAACTTAAATGCTCTGAACCAACAAATGACTAGTCGCGGAGCAACGACAACTATAACTAATGAAATCAATGTACTTGCAAGATAACACAACTCATTAGTAGCTAAGCGACACTTTTCAACCCACGTGATAGATGGCAAGTGGCATCCACGAAGGCATTTTGCCAACACACCCATTTGACTAGCTATGAGGATGTGACTTGCAAAACTAAATTACCATCAAATAAATTACACAAAGCTTTCTAATAAAATCATTTTTGCCACCTTAGGAAAGGAATGCAAAATATTACACTGTGAAAATCAAAACATTCATTGTCACACCCCATGTTTTCCAAAATGTTAGCCAATCAATTTCCTTCCCGATAAGTATGGGGAACACATTAATGACTTAAAACTTTCAAACAAGGACCAAACTTCTTGTATGAAGTATTTGATCTACCAATTCTGTATTTGCTTATCCTTGAGGCGTTTATTATCAACAATGAATCACCTTCCACATGTAAAGATGAAATACCATTAGCCAAAGCTAATATTTAATTCTCCTTATAATTTTATTTTAAGAGGTAAACGCTTTTGACCTAGACCTATAAACGGGTGAGGTAACAAATGGGAGACCTCATCTCCAATTTAAACATTCAACAAGTACACCCCAATGGGGTTTGAACCTTGATAGCAAGAACACCACAACTACTTAACCATCATACCATGCCACTATTGACATTCTCCTTATAATTTTATTTTATACATTTTTATTTATTTTTTTAATTTAATAAAACATCAATACTAATATATTTAATATTTATAATATGTTTATTATTAAATAACTCTTTAAATAAATAAAATAATTTGAATCTAATATTTCTCAAACATTTGTAAATAGATTTATTTTAAATATCTATAAAAATGTCTATATTGATTACTCTGATAAGATTAAATTTATTTTTTATTATTTTGATGATCTTAATCACAATTAAACTTGTTTAATTTATCAATGATAGCTTCCATTGCTATGTTAGTTTATCATAATAGATTCAAAGCCAATGAAATTACTAATTATTATCCTTAACCAATTGATTATTTTATCTATTAAAAACTATTAAACGTATTTCTATCAATAATACAGAAAGTCACATATGCAATTATTTAAGCTTCCTAAAAAGTATATGAACGATGAAATAAATAATAAAGATTGTTAAGATCAATATATCTCGAAGGTATCACAGATAATAAATAAATTCAAATTCAAAAGCAGTTTAAAAAATTAAATATAAATAATGTGCTGCATTTATAATGAAAATATTTCCTTTTTAATAAATTTTTTGTTTTTTTTTCAAAACATTGTCTTCTTTATTTTTATACACTAAATCGCAGAGACTGTTGAATTCATGAAACAAAAGGGAACATCCAAAACATTAAGGGCGTCATTCAGACCCCAGAAACACATTCCCCATAAAGCACTGATAAAATATTAAAGATAAATGAAAAACATAGTAAGCTCATATGATAGTTCTTAAAATAACTCACATCATTGTGAGGTAGACTACATAAAACTATGACCTAGCAACTCATTTCAACACCACAAGGCTGAGAATGCAAGGGTGTATATTATAGCTTTCCTGTTTCAAATGTGCACTTGTATGGAAAATGGCAAGTGAAGAGCAACTAAAAATTATAGGAATATTATCTCAATTATAACAATTGGTTATAGGCTGTTTTGTATTGGGTATGGGCCCTTCCACTCTTTATCTTAATCAAAACAATTTGGTTATAGACCCAATTTTAGGTGTCAAAAAACAACGAAGTGTGCAAATTACTCTCTTTCCTATGCTATCTTTTCGCCATGGATGTGGCAATGATGAATTCTTCACATAAGGATGCTTATAGAATAATATATTGCTGGGAAGAAAGTAATTGAGCAAGAAATATAAATGCAAATTCAAACGTTCAGCTCTTGAAATTCCTTCCCATTTAAATTCTTGCTAATCATACATTAGGTTATAAGAAACCTGACATAGGAATCACAAGTAAACATGCATGGAAAAAAAGCCAACATTTGTAAGAAAACAATTTAAAACAGTTACTTTATCTTTTATCCATTACGACAATCACATACAAAAGCCAGTAAATTGCTTTTATCTGAAACACCTTACCTGATATCTAATCATGGAGTAGTTTGACGGTAACCAACCTTGTTTGCTTTGTATCACATTTGAAATAGGTCTAGTGGTCTCTTGGGTAAGTGTAGCCTAAATAATATGATATTATTACTGTTCTTGTTTGATACACAGACCATATCCATATAGTCCTATCCTCAGCTTATGGTATACAAAATTCACATATAAATGTATACATTCGTGCAGATGAGGGTGTGTGCAAACATGTTTGCGCTGTGTTGTTTATAGTAGTGTAATTCTAAATTTGATAAAGATAAATTCAGTCTACATTTGGTGGTGAAGACTATATTGAACCATCTCATAAAGCATAAAAACAAAGACCCTGAATCTAAGATTTATGTGATTGGAAGTCGTCTGCAAGTTGTTTCAAACTGCAAGTGTTGTATTTGAGATGGTGATGAAGATCCAAGTTAATGCAATTAACCAGCACACAGGCAATGACTTTGTTATTTCATTTCTAGAATAAAAGAAAGAATAATCTGGTCTTAAGGTAGATCCCACAAACCGAAAAATTCAAATCAAATCTTTAGAAATCTGCATATCAGTCATTTCAATCTTGAACACAAGTAGAACTCTTTTAAATGCACGCATACTGCAAACCATGTTTAGCAACAGTATTATAGGGTTAACTCTTCTATCGCCAGTAGTAATACAGACAAGCTGCCCTGTGATTGCAACTAAATTACATTTGGGTTAATTAAACGATTTACCCACAATAACTGATGAATACATTCTACATTACCTCTACGCTCAGTAAACACTAGGCAGTATAATCCAGTAACTTGCTGGGAAAATTCATAAATAGATAAAGTACGGTAAAATATAATTTACACTGGAATCATCTGAGGCCAATCATCTTCTCCCATTTGAAAAACTAGTCCTGAGATATTGCAAATCAACCTCAACCTGTATAGAAGTGACGCATGATTTGCAGTTAGATGAAGAAGATTTCTGTGCCAAATCCAGTCTTCCTTTACTACATACCAGGCCGCCTGTCTGTGTGCAATCCTCTCCCTGTAGATGATCTACCTATGGCTGCCTCTCTTTCAACATTATGTACATCTCCTTTGTATTCAACTATAGAACTCAGACTCCTCCCATTTTCTATATCAGAAAATTGCTCATTCCCCCTGGTTGGCATGTTTCTACTTCCTTCTCTCTGTTCTCCATTCATAGTAAAATACGGAAGAACCTCTAGCTGGCTGTTATTATTTCCCACGTCCGGTGCATGAGTCTCAGAGACGAATTGAAAGTATCCATACGGTTCAAAGCCTGCAAACAGTGCTTTTATATTTTAGAAATGAGCAAGACCATATTCAAAATTAGCCAGGCCAATATCCAATTAGAATTGAACTAACTAATATATCAAAAAACTTAACACCTGTGGCTTATTATTGTAGAGCGTGTCAGATTTTCATATACCCTGATCATCACTAGCACATGCATAGACAATGTCTGAAAATCTGACAAGTTCAATAAGTTTCCTACATGAAAGAATTCAATGTATTTGCAGGAGCCTACACTATAACATCTCTACTATTGAAGAATCTCGTCTCAAGGAATATATCCCATTTAGTGCAAATTCTGATATTAATAATTATCCACCTGTCAACTGCCAATATATTCTAGCAATTGGAATTTTTAGCCGTTGACGTGCCATCATGAATCCTGAGTAACAAGGAAACGAAAGGCAGAGGAGAAAACAGAATAATAAGCTGAAGCATGCGGTTATTCAAAATTTCTTGTTTCAGTAAGGTTGCTACAAATCAATATAATAAGCAAGCATATAATGAAAGGCCCCTATTAGGAACATGAGAGCTTTTTCATTGCAACTCTTCCACATATTTCTTAAATTTTGATCTGTCTGCATCTGTACATGCTCTAGGCAAAAACAAACTTGTTATGTAATAAATTTTCTATTCTAAAGCAATTTGTTTTTATCCAACAAAAATTATTTAAGATAGTTTTAAGTTTTTAACTACAAGACTGCTTTAGTTCGTAGTTTGTTTTGTATCATTGGTTGTTATAGAGCAAATTCTTGATTAACATATCTAAGTTACTGAATCGGCTAAAAACCTAGATGATTCGGAGTACAATTTGTTTCGGAATTGGAATTGGAACCCATTTGCCTGTGGATTCAGATAGGGCATGGATTTTTTTCTTTCAGATTCGATTGGAATCATTCCTGTGCATACCCAAATGATTCCAGCTGTGTTGAGGTGATTCCAGGGCAATTCCAAACCAGAGAAACCCTAATTTTAAGAAATCCAATGGGAACCAGAAAACAGGGGCATGGAGAGCATGAGATGATGTTTTTAGCTTCCTTTGTTGTATTGTAAAGAAGCCCACAAGTCTTCAATGCCAGTACAAAAGAATCATGTCAAGGAAAGTAGTCCATGCTTGATTTTTTTCCTGATCGTACTTACCTCTTCGTTTTCTTTTATCTTTTTCATTGTTTGAATTTGCTTTGTTTTCTGACATCAGAACACATGGCTTACCTTTGCTTTTTAAAAAGAAAAAATATTTTTGAGTTTTGCTTGGCCATACACGAGGAGAGTAATTTATTGTAGAGACTTATTGAAAGGTGTAGCTGTGAAGGCCAATATGATGCTGATTGTATTATTTTAACATTGAACAATGAATATCTATTATGACATTCGAGTTTGACAAATTGATGTTGAATTAGAAAACTGTATTTGTAACATTTATGGTAGTTTTGTTTAGAAAATGCATGATCTGTTGGATTTTGAACTTAATTCTTGCTTTTAGGCTGCAATATGTATATATCTAATATTTATGGTATTTATATGTATTTAATATGGATATCAAAAAAAAATAACCATACCAGCATACCATACCCACGTACTTGTACCTTAACTCAATTCCAATTTGGCAACTCAGACACTTATCCAAAAGTTTTATAAAAGATTGAGAATTTGGTCTTCAGTACAACCAATAAGAGAAAATGTGTCTCCAGATATTGCAGCACAGAATTCACTCTCTTAGTCATACACCAACAAAAATTATTTACATATATTGACAAGAGTGTTGTCTCTAGTGGTCATGCATGATGAACATAGTCTCTACAAATCACAAATATATATTGTCTTGGCTGGGATACTTCCAGTTGATGAAAGCAAGGATGTCCTGCTTCTGCAAATATTGAGAAGTCTGGTTACAGGACATAATAACCCGGCCAAAATAACCATGGGCAGAATAACCCAAGGACAAAATAACCCAGGGTCATAATAACCCAAGCCAAAATAACCCGTGGTCAGAATAACCCATGGACAAAATATCCCTGTAAGAATATAGATAAAGGAAAACAAAATTTATAAATGACCATGGGTTATTTTGTCCTTGGGTTAATATTATGGGGTTATTGTGTCCAGGGTTATTTTGGCCGGGTTATTATGTCCGGATACCGAGAAATCTCCAGCTGATGAAAAAGAGATTTCTGATTAATTATGTGTAAATTCATGGTTAGATTATATGTAGTTGATGAGGTCGTCTCTGATTGATGAAACTGATAGCAATTGTCTCTAGTGTTTCTTTCTGAAATAAAAAACCAGAAAATATGGTTGTTCACATAGTGGAAGATGCATGTAGTTTTGACAGTTTCGGTAGGCATTGTCTCTGAGAAAACTCCCATATTCGTAGTAATATGGTTGTAGGGGGTTATCTAAGTTTTCTCATTGACAAGAGAAGGGTCTATGGAGAAACAACAAAGCCATCTCAATAAAATTTTGATTATTTACATTGTCATGTAACATTAATGTTAAGTTGTTAACCATATGGACAGTCAGATGATTGCTTAGTTATATATGCATGAGTTATTATTAAAAATGATCTTCTTTCTCCACACTTCCCATTTGTGTTTGTCAATTTAGAACACCGTATCATTGTGGGTGAGAAATCTGAATATTCCAGAGGATTCGTGTTGGTAACCTTTCATGGATAGATGTTTCACAATATCATTTGATGATTATAAAATTACAATTACAAAATATTTTACAAATTTCTCTTGCAAATAAAGCTTCTCAATCACTCTACCCTTGAGCTAAACAGTAACGATTGCTCCTTGGGAAAAGATTCATCGTCAACCATATCAGCATTCAGTGCAGACCCTCGTGATGCTCCCACTTCTGCTTCTGCCTGCACCTATATTTTTTATTCCACTGCGCCTTCCACTATTTGTCTCTCGAAATTAGCAATCTCCTTGATAAACATGGGCTCCATATTCTTGAAAATCCAATTCAAATACAAATTGATATCATTCAAGTCAATCACATCATGATACTCCTTCCCCTCCACCTTTTTGATGTGAAGACAAAGGTGGTTTTGCACAAGCAAGGTCATTGAGACACTTTTGGGTCAACTTATTGCACTTCTTTATGTGGGTAGCCTTAAACATGCTCTAATTGCAATTACACCCAGAAATCCTTCAGGACTGGCGAAAAAAACAAATGGCTAGTCTTTGAGGATTTGGTTTATTTGCAGCAGAATCTTTCCACTACAAATTTGAAATTAGGACATTTACAACCAGTGTTCCAAAAGGATGTGTCCCTCTCCAAAAAACCCAGAGTTTCTAAGATAAGGATTTCCCTAGGACACATGGATAAGGACAAGATGTTCCCTAACCAACCCTCCACTGATCTGAGGATGGCAAGGAGTTCCCTGCCCCCAAAACTCATACATTTTTATGAAACACTTTTAATAAAATTTAAAGTGAAAGCCATAAACCTAATACGAAGGAGGGCCCACCAACACCTCACACACCAAAAAAACTATAAATACGATAGACCACCCTCAATTGAAATCACCGTCAACAATTTGGCATTGGCATTCAAAATTGAACTTCACAATCTAATTTCTCAAATGTGTGTTGTATTTTTTTTAAGATTGCAATATTCAAATAAACAAAATTTAAATGTTGTGTTACACAAGGACATGTCCCCACCCCTTAAACACTCATCGCCATCCCCTTAGGCAATTCAAGGATGACGAGACATTAGGGGATGCCCCCTTGCCGACCCTCCCAAGCTTAAAAAACCAAGAAACATCCTAAAATAGGTCTCGGAATTCAGGGATGACAAGAAATGTAAAAGCAACGTTTGGCCATCCCCAACACAACTAAGGACATCTCATATGTCCCCCGACTATACCAAGGATGGCCAAGCATACCCTATGTTAAATACATAATATTTCAACATTTTGAAAAAAAAGGACATTGGCAAATAGTTATTGGATTGTAAAGGGGCAAAAGGGTCCCACAAACACCCCCCCCCCCCCAACACACCCCTTCTTTGCCCTAATATGCAAAATGAAAAGATACATTATGTTTTAAGTTTTTATTGACTGTGCTACTGCTGGAGGTTGTGCTGTTGCTGCCAGAGAAAATATCTGATATCAATATCATTGTTTAGTGTTTAGACTTACAACGACAAGGGTTTGAGGGGTGGGAACGCCTTCCCATCTGACACACTTAAGTCTTAAACTTTACATTGTTTACAATGAATAATAGAATAAGCCTAGTTTGCTGAGTTAAAACTTGAAACAATCAGGAAAGTTCAAAGAATATATACAATAGTGGCCTCAAAGAATTTATCACTGATTACAAACAAGTCAAAAACTTATGGCTGAAAGAATTAAAGAAGCTTAGAAGACATCAACTGCTTCAACTATAACCATTGCATCAAGGTATGTCATTTTGCCTTTATATTTCTTCTCTTTTAGCTTGTTAGAGAGTTGTAATTAGTTTTAAAATGTTTTGGTTTCAGTTTGTTGTCACACAAAAACACCACAAAATGAGCACTAACAACAGTGATGATAATGTGAATGAAGACGAAGAAATTGAAGTAAATAGAATAGACCTTTCTTCTCATTCTAAAAATCCAAACACAAGTTCTATTGGAACTCCACAAGACCATTTTGCATGCCCTTCACCCTTTCTTCAAAAAATTGCAAAAGGCCCTTTCAACCCTAAAAAACCCTCGCTTCAATTTCCCACCAATTTAACTATTAATAAGGGTAAAATACAGGGGTCAGCAAGCATTGGTTGTCTTATTTGCAAAAATGATGATCATGGGAGCTATAGTTGGATTACACATCATTTCTAGGGTGAGAGTGGACATGGGGTTACAGTTTGTGCAAATATAACATTGGAACAACAGGTTGAAATGACAAGGTTGGTTGTAGTACTACTAAGAGTTAAAAACGTTCATCCAAAACAATGCAGTCTATTGATCAGTATGACTATTCCAATGTATCAATTGGAGAGAGTTGTGATAGAGGGAAAAGGAAGGCCACTTTTACTACAAGTGAAAAATACAGTGGTAGTGTTAATAAATTTGCAAAACCGTGAGCAAGCTAATGATTCAATGGCCAAACTTTTTTATGCCCATTTTATTCCATTTCATTTGGCAAGGTCTCCTTATTTCAAACGTATGTTGAGAGATGTAATGGCAGTTGGACCCTCTTATGTTCCCTTTGGAGAATATAGATTGCGTACCTCCCTCCTTGACAAACAATATTCAAAGGTGAACATATTGGAGGAGACAAGACAAACATGGATGAGGACTAGTTGTTCCATTGTCATGGATGGGTGGACTGGTATTCGAAAATGGCCACTCGTTAAAATTATTGTTACATGTCTTTTTGGTCATACTTTCTTAGAGCTATTGATTGTTTTAGGAAACATAAGGATGTTGATTAATGGTTTGTCATTTTGATTATTCTGGCCAACTCCCCTCCTTAAAGTGGTGCTTACATTGAAATAAAAATAATACATATGTTATACTTCTTATTACTGGCCGATTTTGTTACCATCCTTCTAGAAAGATGTAAAAGAAGATTATAATTAGAAAGGCAGCACTGAGGTGTAATTATCTAAGGCCGACTCCATATTGGCATATATGACGGCTGACTTTCCCATTAAGACAAATGCAATTAATTTGAAATTGAAACAATTTTGGCTAAAAATTGCTTGAATTAACAGAAAGAGTAGATTACAATTTATAGAGGAGGTAGAGCACTGTAGTCATTTAAGATGTCTAACTACCTCAAGTACTTACTACTGTAGATACAATTGACCATTATACAATATCAGAATATAATATTCTAACAGAAATCATATATATTGGCAGTTATTATTGATAGAGGAGTGTGATAACAATAAGAAGAAGTAGCAATCATAATTAAAGAATAACGAATTAATATATTTAAAAAGGCAGCGATGAAGATTAAGGGATGTTAACAAAAAGTCATGTCTATTTAAAAAGGACATCACTCCTCAAAAGGATGTCTCTCTTCATAGAGACATGAGGATATAAGAGGAATCAGATTTGTGTGGAGAAAGGAGAGTAGATGTGTGAGATATATGAAGAGTGAATAAGGAAGCAAGTGTGAAATGTACAAAAAGAATATCATATACACAATAAAGAGATGTGTGCAGAAAAATAAGAGGAAGGTGTGTGTGAAGAACTATGTAATATATCATACAAGCAGATTTGTGAAGAAATAAAGTGAGTGGTGGAATAAAATAGAAATATCATCTGCATATGAAAAGATAAGAAAATCATTGTAAGAGATATAAATGCAGATTTGAAAGAAGAGTTTATAGCAGTTTTGTGTGAAGAGTTCATGCAAAGATAAAGAAGTTTATGCAGAAATAGAAGAGGGTTTATAGCAGATCTATAGAGAAGAGTATAAGTAGATTTGAAGAGAAGAACTTGTTGATTTGAATGTTATTGTTCATCATCCATTGAAGAGGACATTCACAAGAAGCTAGTGATCCCATTGCATAGAAGGTCGGTGCCTTAACAAGAGATTGGTATCTCTTACTGGGTTGGTGCTCAATTGTGGGGATTGGTGTCTCCAGTGGGTTGGTGCTCACAAATTGTATAAGAGGGGATGGGTGTCTCTTGTAGGTTGGTGCCTACAAAGATTGTAGAAGAGATTTATATAAAAGCATTATTTTTTCGTGGTTTTCTCCTGTGGGAGTTAATAGTGACTCCCCAACACCCCCGGGAACAGTTGCTAGACCAAAATATCTTCCACAAGAGAGAGAATGGAAAGAAAGCTTGCTTCAACAATGCACGATTGAATATTAGTTGAATATACTTGAATGAAAATGTACATGAGATGCCTTGCTTATAAAGGCAAGGTAGAGAGATAGGATTAGACAAGATCATGACAAGTGTCTTAATCCTATAAAATGAGACAACTAACAAACTAACTACCTAGGAATCAAGCAATAAAACTAGATAAGATAAGTTCTAAAAAAGCCAACAAAGACTTCTAGAAAGAATCTTATATCCTAAGTAAACTTAACATGTAAATATGTCCCCTAATTACCTAGTGAGTGAATTAGCTAGGTACAAGACATTTATTCACACCAACACCCCCCCTTAAGTGCAACTTAGGGAGAAGATTATTATGCAAACTATGCAAAGATGAAGATGAAGATGGGTCCCAGCTACAAGGCCATGTTAGGTACCCATTTACAATGTAAATGCAATCAATCTCTCACAAGCGGAGAAAAGGAGAAAACCCAATGGGACAAAACTCCTCTCCAAAAGAGAGAAAACAAAACAAAACAGAATGATGTATGGAGGACTCAATGATACCCCCCAAGGACTACATCCATCATGTATATACAATCAATGATCCCCACATAAGAGGAGAAAGAGAGAAAAGATACCCCCCCCCCCCACAATGTATGATCTCCTACAAGTATGGGGGGTGTTGCTGTGAATAAATGTCTTGTACCTAGCTAATTCACTCACTGGGTAATTAGGGGACATATTCACATATTAAGTTTACTTAGGATATAAGATTATTTCTAGAAGTTTTAGTTGGCTTTTCTAGAACTTATCTTATCTAGCTTTATTGTTTGATTCATAGGTAGTTAGTTTGTTAGTTGTCTCATGTTATAGGATTAAGACACTTGTCATGATCTTGTGTAATCCTATTTCTCTACCTTGCCTTTATAAGCAAGGCATCTCATGTACATTTGCATTCAAGCATATTCAACCAATATTCAATCTTGCATTGTTGAAGCAAATTTTCTTGCCATTCTCTCTCTTGTGGAAGATATTTTGGTCTAGCAACTGTTCTTGGTGTTGGGGAGTCACTATTAACTCCCACATGGTATCAGAGCTCCAGTGTTGCAAATTCCTTTCTAGATCTGAGGGTTTCATGTTGGCTTGAAGATTTTGCTAGGTGCATTTTGGGGTTTCAAGGACCTCACGGTTGAATCCAAGGCATCAAAGAAAGTTAGGTTTGCCTTTCGTTTCGTCAAATTTGGATATGTTTTGGCTGATCTATGAAGAGTTTGAAAAGTGTGAAGAGTAGCTGATCTAGGAGTCACTGATTTTTCAGAGCACTTTGGGCCCAGATCGGCATCACCATTGCATTTAGGAGGCCGAGCAGATGAATTTTGACTATAAATTTGTCCATTTTCGGTAAAGTTGTTTTTGAGGCAAAAAAAATTTGCCCGGGCACGCTGTACGGCCTGTCAAGCGGTACAGTTATCATTATTTCGCAAAAAATATTTCTGCGGTGTTTTGTAATATTTTGGAGCAAAATATTTATTTTATCGAGCAAATATTCTAAAAGTTTTGGGAAAATATTTCTTTAAAAAATTCTGAGGTTTTTATGTGGTTGACATCTCTGGTGGAATATTCCTGGCATCCTCTGCGTAGGCTTACGTCATCGGAAGGCACCATCGCATGATTTTCATCGGCTATCTTGTCGATGTCGCATCAAATCCAATCTCCATCGGCAGTCAAAAGACTTTATTTACTGTAGCCGACTAGTACTTTGTCTGGAGTCATCCCTAGTGTACCCACTGTTAGATCATAGTATGCAAGTACAAAGTGCTTTAATACCGCAGGCTAACAGATATTTTCATCGCATTGATTGGTCGCTGTCAAATCCTACATTGTTGGCGTACGACCTACGGGTCACATCAAATCGACGTACCCCCGGGTCCTTTTGTCCAACGGTCAACTCTGTCAATCCTTAATCGACGGTACAATGGAGTTTTAATTTCTTTTGTAGAGTTTTATATTAAAAGTTTTTGTTGTAAAAATACTTGCAAAGGCCGACCTACAAACTTTGCATTTAAGTTTTTGTTTGAAATATTAAAAAGGCTGACTATATTGTATGCCAACTTGTGTTGTGTCGGTTTTTCGGCTGCTTTATTTTTTTTTGCCCACTTTGCAGCCGGTCACATGAATGACCACAAACTTATATTTTAGCCCCAGGTGCACATTTTTTCAGCCTATTTAGCCTTTGTACTGTCAAAAATTGCCCCTATGTGCCCAAAAATAGTCGTTTTTTTCATTTTTGCATAACTTTCACCCATGAAGTCGAAATTTTTGAAACGAAATATCGTCGAAAAGCTAACAATCTCAAATTTTCAGTGGTACAATTATTTTTTAAAAATTTTGCAGTTTGGTGGGATTAATTGTTGTTGGAAGTCAGATATTGATTTTTGGCTCTCGAGCTCGTAACTTTTTGCCACGATCTCTGATTTTCGTGAAACTTGCGGCGTTGGAAAGGTATTGAGGAGCTCTATACAGCCATCCATGCACTTTTTCTTTTTTTCTATCCCAAGTATATTGTGATTTCAAATTTTTCCCGGTGGGTCTATTGAAAAATACTTGGATATTTTGGCAATTGGGAGGGTGTTGTTTTCATCATTGTACTTCATTTCAATTGTATTGTATATGTTGAGCTCATATTGTATTATTTGAGAAGTGTACTATCATTGTAATCATGGGTTATTCAACTCATCCTTCTGTAATAGTTTTGACTAGGGATAATTATGAGTCATGGCAAAAAGGCATTATAACACATTGTAAGTGGCTAAAAATTTTGCCACATCTTTATGGACTCGTTCTTGAACCAGAAGTAACATATAAGAAATCAGTTTGGGGTAATAAGAATGATCATATCATAGGATTGATTGGTTCTACTTTCAGTGTAAGCATCTTTAGTTAGACCTATCATAAGGTCTTCTCTGACATGTCATGCCCACGCACAGTTTGGACCAAAGTTTGGGAGATTTTTGGAGATCCACATAAGCCTCCATTCCCAAATGATCCTACTTGAGATTGCCTCATTCCACTTGATGATGTTGACAACATAACCTTTGATGATGACAACTTAGAGGAGATTGAATATTTTGCAGAACTTGAGCGTCTTGATGATCCAGAAACTTCTCCTGCAGCTCCTACTTCTCCAGTTGAGATCACACAATCATCTACTGTTGATGAGTCATTAAGTACATCCAATGGTTCATTGCAACAGGTATCTGATAGTCTTCCTAATTGGGATTCCTATTTGACAGATATTGCTTCTTTGTTTGTGGAGTCTCACATTTCGAATTTTGAGGACCAATATGAGGGTTTATATCTCTTATTTGATGATAGTCATGGATCCACTATTGTCACTTAATGTTTGTCTTTGGAGTTTGTTCAATATCAGTTTCCATTGGTTCCTGGTTTGTCATAGTTTGTTGTGATTGGGCATGTGTTTGATTGGATTGTGGCATCATCTTCATCATCCAAGAACTTGGCAACACATGAGCAAATTTCAAAGACACAATCTACATACATATGGATTCCTCTTCCTACCAATTCCTATCCAGAATGGGAAGCATTCTTGCAGTTGTACTTGGTGTATCTTCTTCCCAAGGGGAGAAACATTGTTTGTAAGCATTGGATTATGTTTTGTCTTCAAACATTAACCATTCTTGCAGGTGATCACACATTGTGGGGGGATATCTTATCTCTCTTTTTCCCTCTTATGGGGGGGTCATTGATTGTATATACATGATGGATGTAGTCCTTGGGGGGTATCATTGAGTCCATACATCATACTTGTTTGTTTTGTTTTGTTTCTTTTGGAGAGGAGTTTTGTGCCACTGGGTTTTCTCATTTTCTCCAATTGTGAGAGATTGATTCCATTTGCATTGTAAATGAGTACCTAACATGGCCTCGTAGCCAGAACCCATCTTCATCTTCATCTTTGCATAGTTTGCATAATAATCTTCTCCCTAAGTTGCACTTAAAGGGGGGTGTTGGTGTGAATAAATGTCTTGTACCTAGCTAATTCACTCACTAGGTAGTTAGGGGACATATTCACATGTTAAGTTTACTTAGGATATAAGATTCCTTCTAGAAGTCTTAGTTGGCTTTTCTAGAACTTATCTTATCTAGCTTGTATTGCTTGATTCCTAAGTAGTTAGTTTGTTAGTTGTCTCATGTAATAGGATTAAGACACTTGTCATAATCTTGTCTAATCCTATCCCTCTACCTTACCTTTATAAGCAAGGTATCTCATGTACATTTGCATTCAAGTATATTCAACCATTATTAAACTTGCTTTGTTGAAGCAAGATTTCTTGCCATTTTCTCTCGTGAAAGATATTTTGGTCTAGCAACTGTTTTTGGGGGTGTTGGGGAGTCACCATTAACTCCCACATCTCCCATAAGGGTTTCCACGTAAATCGTGTGTTCTTGTGTTGTATAATTGTTAGATCTTATGTGAATGATATTGTGCAATTGATATTATTGTAGTAGTTAATTTGAAAAATAAAAAAAATGTTGATTCGTAAAGAAGGCCATTGGTTCATTCCAAGGAAACGAGGGAAAAGTTGATGAGCTTGCTCTTGAGCTTGAATCAATGAAGGACATGATAGAGAATGCTCAGTTAGCTCTAATGGAGGTAGAAGATCAACTAGCTGATTTCAAACGTCTCAGAGAGCATGAGGACGAGTTACACTCTTGATTAGTAATCTTCTAAGGTTGCTGGGTAGTGAATGCATAAGTGGGTTAGAGGATGTAGTTCCCACTTTGGAAGTGTTGGATCTCGAAGACTTCCACATCTTTGACATCAAGGTGTTAACCAAACTTGCCTTGATAGCTGCTGAAAATCTTATTACAGCAGCAAGGAGAGGAAATTTCAGATTTGTTACGCTGCTATGCACGAAACATGGGAGGAAGAAGGACCAAAACAGGGTGTATACATGTTTCATAATCCATCCCTTGGATTGAGTGATGTTTTAGTTCACACTAATATTTCCTTGGGATTTGGTTTGAAGACAATGATTGTTCCATGTTCCCTTGTTGAAGCTCTCATGGATAGGCTTCAAGGGTTTACTAGAAAAGACACCAATTTCTTGAGTACGCACTTGGTTCTGATTGGTACTCAGGGACATGTTGGGTATTCTTTCCAATGTGTTGGAGTTTATTCTCGGTTGGAAATTCATGTTTGGAATTCTCAACATGGTTTGATGGAGATTATTATAAGTAGAAAGAAGGATCTTTGGAGAGATAAGGATCTAATTTTCAGATTCTTTGGTGTTGTCCCCGTCCTCACCAGCCATTCGGTGGTTCCTTTTGCTCATCAACTGGTGGATTGGAGAGACATTTCGAGCAAAGGGTGGTTTTATGTGGGATTCAAGTCTCTTGAGAGGATGTTTCCAGCCTTGGACATGAGCAGATGCATTAATTTGGATGATGATTTTCAGTGTTGCAGCAGCTGTTCATCTTTTTGGATGCTGATTATCCTTAAATCAGATCTTAAGTCAATCATTTCAGTCATAGTGGGCAGTTGGTATTCTCATTTTCAGACTTCACAGTCTCCTATCAGAACTGATTTTTGGCCTCAAATGAGAGAGCTCATGATTCAAAGCAATCGGAATCCATCTTTGGGAGGTGTTCAAGTTGTTACTAGTGGCTATTCCTATGCAAGTTCTTGTACTCATGTTTGGGGCAGCGAACCTTTGCTTGCTTTGATTCATCATTCTGAGACTCTTGGAATGGGTTATATAAGAATTTTCGGAAGTCTTCATGATTGTTTCAAGATAATTCAAAGGAGGCATAGTAAATTCATGAGGTCTTATGAGGATGAGTTTGTTGAGCTCTTGCAAAGAGTTGACTTCCTCTTTGCAAGAAGTTTTGGAGGAGTCACATATGCAGTCATGACTTTGCTTGACGCTTTGAGAAGTTATGCTAAGGAGTATGATTTTGAGTTGATTAGGTTTTCTTTCCTATTGCTCAGGATTGTGATAGTCATTGGCATTGCAGATATTGACTTCTCAGAAATATTTGGGCAAGAGATGCTGCAGAAAATCGATTTCAGTCCTCCCAAGTTTTTTAGCTTGAATTTTATGGATGTTAACCTTATGGGGTTACAGGGGAGGTCAGTGCAGATTTGGAACGATGGTTTCCCTTGTGTGATTAGAGTGGTGCAACATCGACATGGTGCATCCTTTCGGAGGTGGACATGGGACCCTAGGATCCTACTTGTTGGGAAGTGGATCAATCTATTTTTTGGAGTGTGGTGGCAATTGCTTGAGGACAAGCAATTTTGGGAAGGGTGGATTGTAATGTCCCCATTTTAGCCCTACACTCTTCAGTGATTGTTAGCCTATTTCCAGAGACCTGTAGGCTAGTCAGAAGTGGAAATTAGGGTTTCCTATTTTGTAGGAGGTTTTAATTGATCTTCTGAAGGTTTGCATGCAGGAGTTTGGCAGTGTGTTTTTTGGAACTTTCTGGGTTTTCAGAAAGCTTCAAAGAGAGGTGACATGCATTTCAATCAGGGGTTTGCATGCAAGAAAGGTTTTTGGGTTTTTCTAGGTTTTCAGAGAGCTTCAGAATGGTATAGTATGCATTTGCATCTGACAACCTTTCCCAGACTTACTATTTTTAGTAAGTCACGACGGTTGCCCAGATTGTGCTCAAAATGAGTTTGGAAACACTTACTATTTTTAGTAGTATGTTATTTTTAGTAAGTGCTAGTTGTGGCAGTGCTATTTCTAGCAGCAGTTCAGCTCATCATCTATTTCTAGCTATAAGGCATTTTTGTTTTTGGCGATGGTTTCTCCAACGTTCTTGGAGCTCAAAAAAGGAAAGTTTTAACTTAAGTCATATTATGTTTTATTATTACTTTTGGACCCCATGCCTAGAAGCACGACTTTTAAGTTTTTTTTTAAAAGAGGTACTTTCTGTGGCCGTCCAAGTTGGAGAGTAAAGCATTTTAAAATTGAAATATTTGCTAAGTTTCCTATGGACGCCTAAGATGATGAATAAAGAGCATTTATTAATATTTCATATTTCATATTATTCAAAAAGGTTTGGGTGTCCCTCTTGAGGAAGATGAAGTGTTTCAAATTCCAAGAAGCTGAAGTGTTTTGTTTTCCAAGAAGAGTCTTATTTATTCAAGCCTTGCTCCTTCATTTGATATCTTTGGAAAATTATTATGTCGAATTGTTGCTGAAATATTTTCAAAGGTTGCTTCGAGGAACACATACCTCCTAGCTTCTTCTTCCAATCTACGTGCTTGAGAGATAGTAGCTAGCTGGACATACTAAAGACTGTGCTTCACTCAGGAGTGCAGATTGGTGTTAAATTTCTGATTTATATAAGAAGATTACTATTGTAAAATCTATTTATGTTGTTGTTGGAAGTGCTTGGCTGAAGCACGTTTCTGTTTGTAGCTCCGCCAAAGATTTTATTTTGGTTCTGGGTATTGGCTCCATTCATTCCTATCTCCTCAGCGCCTCATTTCTCAAAGTTACAGATTTTCTGGTTGAGAGTTGGAATTTCTAGGCCAGGTCGACCTCTCTTGGAGGGTGCCCCATCTTCAGCTTGTGAGTGGAGTTTGTGTCAGATTTTTGGAGCTGCTTGGTGGTGTCTAATCTTGTGGCTCTTGGTCGCCTTGTTCATATGTTTCATTAGCTTTCAATTTGGCTAAGTTCAGAGCTGAATTGAGGAAGATATAAGCATTTTGGTGATCCCTTTACTTGCTGGTTTGATTTCAGTTTGCAGTGTTTTCATATCAGACCTAACAATTTCTGTTATTTGCTATATTTCCTTGGTGCTTATCCTTCATAATTGTTATAGGGAATATTATATTTTAATTGGATTGCTAAGAGAGTTAAAATCATCGTAATATCATTGTATGAGAGCATGTTTTGTAACACTAATTTCAGTAGTACTGATCAACCTTTATATTTCTGCACTTTATGTTTTACATATTTCACTCCCACTGAATAAGTGGTCGAATTGTTTTACATTTCAGTTTGTTTTATTACTCCCGCTAAATAATTGGTTTAGTATTTCAATTCTAATTGTAATTTCGCTCCTGCTGAATAAGTGGTAGAGTTCTTATGGTCAATTATCCGCCTACATTTACCTTCCAGCATTTACTTTTCCTTCATGGTCGGCTAGCCACCTACTGCATTGTACTTTCAATTCCAGATTTCACCTAACGATCCCCTCGAACCATATGCTCTCACCTTGCCCACACTGGGATCTTTGTGATAAAAAAGTGATGGGTTACCTTTGAGTTGGTTATATTTGTTGGGCTAACGCTAACAGTGAAGTTTATGTGCTGCTAATTTCAAAAAAAACTAAGGGAGATATTTCAGTGGTATCAAAGCCTATTTTCCTGCCATCCTGTGAAAATCAGAGTTACAATTGACAGACGCCTGTTGGAAAACAACTTTCTGATTTGTTTTCAGATTGAATCATGGCTTCTGATGAAGAAAAAAGTGTGGCAAGGTCACTTTACATTGCAAGGAAAAAGTTCAATGAAGAATTTCAGTCAAGGGAAGATGAAGTGAGTATACTTCATATGTTGGAGCAATGTTTGAGCCGGGTAAATCAGTCACCCTCTGAAATGATGAAGATGGCATTATCACCTGCAATGACCTCTCTGAAACATCCCTATAGGTTGACGCATCGAGATGAAGAAATCAATTTGCTGGTTACTTCATGCCTCAGTGAAGTGATGAGAATCCTAGCACCCCTAGTGCCCTATGATTATGATACTATGAAGAAGGTTCTACACATGATTGTAGAAAGCTTTCAAGATCTTGATGAAACTGTCAGTACTCCAGAAGAGTTGCTATACTGAAGACATTTTCAGATCTCAGGACAAGTATATTGCTGATAGATTTGGGTATGCGAGATCAAATATATTATTCGTTCCATTACCTCTTCATTTCAACTTGGAGTGAACAAGAGGAGGATGTAGTTGCAGCTATGAGAAACATTTTAGTTTTAAGTGTCAATGAAATGGACAACAGTCCTAAACCCATCCTATCTTTCCTACTAAACATTTATGAACAATAAGGAAAGAATTCATCTACTGTTGGTAAGTTGATCGAAGATTTGTTCAATCAGTGTGAGGGGAAGCTGAAGTCTCACTAGAAAAAGATAGTAGACTCTAATGCTGTTGACAACATGAATAAAATTTTGTTTCTCAATGATTCTATGGTGGATTCTCAAGATGTACCTTTAGATATGCATTTGTCTGCACATACTAAGGATGAGTGGAATGAGGCAACATCAATTTTGGTTACGCATGAATTTTTGACAAGTAACCAAGAAGATCCCTTTGGTATGCATGAGACTATTAATGATAAGAACAGTAATATACCTACTCATGATGGGAACATTGAAGGCAAAAATGATAGAGTTTTCCAAACAACTAGTGTTGATGATTCTTTACTTCATTTCAGTGATGATGACATGGGTGGTCTTGGGTTTTGATTATCAAACTAAGCCCTTGGAGAAGGATACTTATGTTATCATTTTTAGTGAGTTGGGAAGTGATTTATTCAAAGAGACAACACCCCAAGGGAAGTACATTGAGCACCTTTCCTTTGAACAAAGCAATCGGTCTTTCCATACTTGGGATCCAGGTGTGAAGGCACCTACATATGATAAGGGTCCTGCATGGGACGAATTTCCCTTTGTTCGAGGAACGCATACCTCCTAGCTTCTTCTTCCAATCTACGTGCTTGAGAGATGGTACCTAGCTGGACATACTGAAGACTGTGCTTCACTCAGGAGTGCAGATTGGTGTTAATTTTCTGATTTATATAAACAGATTGTTGTTGTAAAATCTGTTTATGCTACTGCTAGAAGTGCTTGGCTGAAGCATGTTTTTGTTCGTAGCTCCGCCAAGGAGTTTATTTTGGTTCTGGGTATTGGCTCCATTCATTCCTCTCTCCTCGGCACCTCATTTCTCAAAGTTACAGATTTTTTGGTTGAGAGTTGGAATTTCTAGGCTAGGTCGACCTCTCTTGGAGGGTGCCCCATCTTCAGCTTGTGCATTGGAGTTCATGTCAGGTTTTCGGAGCTGATTAGTGGTGTCTAATCTTGTGGCTCTTGGTCACCTTGTTCATATGTTTCATTTGCTTTTAGTTTGGTGAAGTTCGGAGCTGAATTGAGGAAGATATAAGCATTTTGGTGATCCCTTTACTTGCTGGTTTGATTTCAATTTGCTTTGTTTTCATATCAGACCTGATAATTTCTGATATTTTCTATATTTCCTTGGTGCTTATCCTTCATAATTGTTATAGGGAATATTTTATTTCAATTGGATTGCTAAGAGGGTTAAAATCATCTTAATATCATTGTATGAGAACATATTTTGTAATGCTGAATTCAGTAGTACTGATCAGCCTTTATATTTCTGCACTTTATGTTTTACATATCTCACTCCCGCTGAATAAGTGGTCAAGTTGTTTAACATTTCAGTTTGTTTTATTACTCCTGCTGAATAAGTGGTTGAGTGTTTCAATTCTTATTGTAATTTCTCTCCCGTTGAATAAGTGGTAGGGCTCTTATGGTCGGTTATCCGCCTACATTTACTTTCTAGTATTTACTTTTCCTTCATGGTTGGCTAGCCGCCTACTGCATTGTACTTTCGATTCTAGATTTCACCTAACGACCCCCTCGCACCGTATGCTCTCACCTTGCCCACACTGGGATCTTGGTGATCAGAAAGTGAAGGGTTACCTTTCAATTGGTTATATTTGTTGGGCTAATGCTAACGGTGAAGTTTATGTGTTGCTAATTTCAAAAAAAACTAAGGGGGATATTTCACATCATTCATAAGTATAAACAAAAAATTTAGCTGAAGGAAATAATAGTAGTAAGACAATTAGATATATAAATGTTGTCAAATGTATACAATACTCATGGAATATAAAATCCATGGCATCAAAAGTTCCAAACATATATCAAAACAAAAGCTACAAGTCTATGGCTCAAAGGAGCCTACATCACTCGGCGTCAACCCTCCTGCGTAGGCGTCTAAGATAGGTCCTAGATGATGATGCAGCCATAATCTCTGTCTATGTCTCAAACTCAATGGCACCCAAACCAACATCCAAGTCGTCTCCTTGCTCTATCCTCCTCTACGGCTGCTACCTTTGCCTCTCGATCCACCTGGGTGACCCAATCAAGTTCCTCATCGCTAAAAACAAGATCCTCAGCCTCAGTGATCCAATCTGATTGTGGATCAACCTCCTCCAATGTTATGGGTGACAAGTCACTACCCAATACATGTCTATGACGAAGGTGCAAGTTGTAATGAACATAAACAAGATCATTCAACCTTTGCACTGACAATTTGTTG
Organism: Sequoiadendron giganteum; assembly: GCA_007115665.2. Classification (NCBI taxonomy): domain Eukaryota; kingdom Viridiplantae; phylum Streptophyta; class Pinopsida; order Cupressales; family Cupressaceae; genus Sequoiadendron; species Sequoiadendron giganteum. The sequence continues at coordinate 514,407,179 of CM021106.1, read as the reverse complement.
TGCTTCTTGGAGTGTATGTGCTCAAACATACTCCAATCGTGCTCACAACCCGAGACACTGCATGGTTGGCTCAACACCAAAACCGCAATCCTCTGAAGATTTGGCACTTTAGCACCAAGTCTCTTCCACCATGCATCAGAGATGAGAAAAAGAAAAGAAATCAATCTGATTGTCCAACTTTAAGTTTGAATATTAATAGTAATATAAAAAAAAAAAGTGTTAATTTTTACACCACTATTATGCCCTTAATAAATTTTTACCTAGATGCAATGTCAACTGAGTAGCCTTGCATATGTCTCTTCAAAAGAGATCTCCTTGTGCAAGTCTGAAAATCTCTATCTCGGCGATAATTTGGGCTCCAACACGAGAATTAGACATCCACTCGATGATTGTATAGAGCCCACTCAAAACCTCCTCATCCGCCTTGAATTCAAGGTGGAATTGGAATGTCGGACTAAGAAAATATGCTACTGCATGTAGGGGCTTGTGAAGTTGAAGGTGCCATCGTCTTTCAATGATCTAACAATGGGGCAATACTTATCAACTCCCCCATAAATGGATCTAATGGCCTCTTTGGCTCTATCCATGCTCTCATATATGTAGCCCATTGCGGGCTTCTCCCCATCAACAACTCCTAATAGAACCACTAAAGGCTCGGTCAACTGCAATTATTATGACACATTGGCCTAAGTAAGAGTCAACAAAAATAAGTAAATAAAATAAAAATAAGAATGAAAATATAATGTAGAATTAGTAAACTAATTACTAATTACATTTACCTTGACGATCTCCGTAGTAAGTACCCAAAAGCACTGAATCCACAACTGGAATGAAGGAATAGGAATGACAATACCCACCAAAAACGACCACTAACCCCCTAACCAAATCCTGTCAGCCTACAAGGGTCCAAGAAATAGGCTAACTCAACTACTCCTGAAACTAACTAGAGTGGGGACATTACAATCCGCCCTCCCCGAAATTGATTGTTCGCAAGCAATCTCTCATCGAAAAGCTCACAGGACACTGCCTGAAGGGAAACCACAAAATCACCAAACCCACCAGGATCCCATAGGTAGAACTATGAAATGTTCCCAATCAATTTCTGCAACACCATCACTAGGACCTACCAAACTGAATCATACTCAACCGCAAGTGCTGCAAGAACATGAGCATTACTTGGAAGCAACTCTGAACTGGCAATGCTTGCTTCTAAACCACACACAGGATAAGTTGTCATAAAAATCATCTAATCCATGCGCAACTGAACGGTGCATCCGCCAAATATCAAGTACATGGGGTCAAATGAAAAACTATATGCACTCCTCACCATGTACACACCAAAAGTCTCTGCAGCGAGCCCTGTCTGAAGTCCGAGTACATTGAAAGAATCCCAAATAGTACGATCCTGGGATTCATTGCCAATAGATGGATTTTCTGATTTGTTCTCCATGGTTTGATTCAAAAAATCGGACTTGTTGTGGCATGAATCTACAACACAAAATGCATCAGTAATACCCAAACCTTGGGTATCTGCCTTTTGACAACTCCATGGAACCATTGCCTTCATGTGAAGTAGTTGTTGTCTCGTGCTGATGCAAAGGAACCTCACTGCTGTCACAAAAATCTGAACTGTTATGGCTTGTTTTTTCCATGCATCCTCCATGTTTGACACTCATATCTGCGTGCCAACAATAGAAATCTCTTCTACAGCATTTTCCTCATGTGCCATAACTTTTGAATCATGTTGATGCTCAAAAGAATGACTGCTTTCATTAAAATCAGAATTGTTATCATAGCTGATAACAACTTCTTGAGCGTTGTAAGTATCAACATTCTCTTCTTTCTTTTCCTCTTTCCTTCTCCAAACTTCCTCGTCTTCTTCTTCTGGTCCACCCAAGAATTGATTGAAAGTGAGAACATCTCAAATTTTCTTAGGAAGGATTGATATTCATTAAACCTAGTACAGATATAGTCAATAAACGTAGATGCACCCATAGTCCTAAATATAGAAGACCAACTGCTGGTCTGATAAGCACCCGCTAACACCACAGGCTCGCAGGGTCAAAGCTCTGATACTACTGTGAGGAGCCCAACTGGCTCCAACTCAAACCCCGTAGTTTTTGCTTATCTTTTTATGTTTTTGATTGATTTTAGGAAGAATTCTAGACAAAAGTAGAAGGGGCCCGTCCAACATAAAAATGCAAATTAAATAGAAATGCAAGAATTTCTTCAGCAATTGGTATACTAATTAAGATCTGGCAATATATACAATGAGATAACATACATGAAATGTACCCGAAAACCTCCAGAATAATTAAATAAGAAAGTACAGTGCTTGCCAGGCAAGAAATGCTGGAAATGACAAAATTGCATGCCAGAGCCTCAGATTTGCTTTCTCCCTCATGGTAGTTGGTGAAATGGAACTGAGTAGGGTGGACACCAATGATGCAACCCACAACCTGGATGGAAAGGAGGCGTTTTAGCCTCTTGCTCCAAACACGCCTTCCCAAGAGATCACACCTTGCACAAAGAAAGTACAGCCCCTGCAAGAGAATGGTACGGATTTGTTGAAAGCTGGAAAACTATTGAAGATGGCGCCTCTAATGAAGGAACCCTCTCCCTTATTGCAAAATAGGTAAATGTTGAACAGCAACTCAGATGCAAGCACAGAAGAACTTCCGGATGAAGCTCCCACAATGGCAATCATTCAACTGGTGTCTCACAGTCTCACAATCACAAATTCAGTGAAGAATTTTCGCTCTTCAATGAAAGTTTTCCTGAAACCCTTGTCCTCAGACAAAATCACAGAGAAGAAAAAGTTGCAATGTCAAATGATAATAAGACGATTAGGTCGACTTGCAACCCTTTGCTTAGATCTCCTCAAAAGGCACGATTCCCAAGGAAGTACGACTTTTGCCATTTAAAATACATTTAAATGTATTTTAATTCATTTCAATAGTTGGGCGCACTTTTTTGGCTTTAAGTGATTTAAATATCACTTTATAAAGTATTTAAGTGACATTTAACTTTATAAAGTCAATTTCACTTTATAATTTACCATTAAGTTAAATAATTAACTTAACCACCAAAATATTCATAACTCCCTCCAAACTCAGTATTTTTCCGTGCTGTCAGAAGCTGGCGAACACTGTGCTACAGATGCCTGCACTGAATCCACAACTGGAATGAAGGAGTGGGAATGACAATACCCACCAAAAATGGCCACTAACCCCCTAACCAAATCCTGTCAGCCTACAAGGGTCGAAGAAATAGGCTAACTCAACTACTTCTGAAACTGACTAGAGTGGGGACAATACACTCATACCTTGACATTTGGTACTCATCTCCCAAATTGGAAACTTGTCATCTTGGAAGCACATGTGGCGGTGTCTCCCAATGTCAAGCGACTTCAAATGAAGTTTTTTGCCTCTCTATAGATCTCCTGGAAATTTCCCTTGAAATTGAGAAATTTCCTATGGAAGTTTCTTAGACATATAAAATAAATAATGTTGCTTATTTTCCTCAAATACTGATAATTGGTTGACAAGAGTTAAAAGAACTGAAAAATATACTAGGACTTGTAATTTTCTAAATTTACTGGAAAATGTAAGAGTTTTATTCTAGCAGAAAATTTTCTTATCAGAGCCCAAAAGGCTACTAGTAAGAACACAGGCCATGTTCCTGTGTACAAAATGAAAACAATTGTTTTTTGAGGCAAATGAAGTGTAAGTAATAAAAATCCTTTGTTCCCTCAAAAAGACAGGTGAGGAATGATCGAATATTCTTCCATCTACTATAGAAGTGAGTAGGCCTGATCATGTAGCTAGTTAGGCAGACTTAAGGCGGCTTTGACCAAAAAATGTTTGCTCCAAATGATGATAAATAAACCAGAGCCTCTTCAAAATGCATGGCAATCAGGAACTATTCAAAATATAATCATTAAGAACTTTGAAACAAATGATTTAGAAAGAAACAGTTTCACGGATAGAATCAGGAATCTCCATCATAAAAAGCATTTTGAAACAAATGATTTAGAAGGATACAATTTTAAAAGTAGAATCAACAATCACAAAAGTATCAAGCATCTCAAAACAATCAGCTAGAGAGTGGAGAACCAAGTTTAGGTTCAAAGATGACGAAGAACAAGAAATTATTGACACAAACTTTGGCTCACGCCACAAGATATAGCGTTGCTACAATGCAGAACACTGTACTTTAGCAACCACAAAGTTCTAATTCTACTACATGCCTTGATTGCAGTATGCCATTATAGCTCAGCATTCTCATCTTTATGTTTCATAAATGAACATATAATGATGAAGGCAACCATGACATCATGTTTAGCCACATGTTAACATTGTCCTTCCAATTGTATGTTAGGAAAATTCTTTCCAATGGTCAGAGATCAGAAGGTAATTTGATTGACTTTCATCAGTACACAAGTTGTGAAAATTCTATAGGTCCATGATTGCATTGGGTTCCACAGACTCCAGTGGCTGGCCATCAAATTTTCAGGCACCATAAACTATTAAACCTTTACAGAGTTTTGAGGCCTGAACTTCATGGTCATATTCATTAAAAAAACTATGGAAACTGCCAGTGTATCAAACTATATCACTCCTAACGTTTGGACTTTGCATCTGCTCTGACTGAATTGTCCCTTGGCTATTCACATTCTGTTTCAGAAGGCTTGTATATTTATTCTATTTATAGATTGTAGTATTCAAGCATTTGTTGCTCAGTCCAACGTTGTATTAGCCATCTTGTAAGCAGTTGAGCAAGTCTTCACACACTGCTGTGTATTGATATCATAATGGACATTTCTTACAGGCAATAACAATAAAGGAAGTCCTGCAATGCATTTTTGGCTCCCTTACAATAACCATATGCTTTGACATGCTAGTGATAATCAATGATGAAACAAATAAATATATAATGAGCATATATACACAAATAAAAATAGACATAGGGGAACTCACAATTTGAATCATATGGTGCTGGAAAGAACTGCCGATAACATAGTGATGCAACAATCATGCCTGAGAAGCAAGTAATTTCAAAGAATATAATGCAAGGTCTGACAAAAGATGTCTAAAGGTGCATAACCAATAAATTATATAATGACCAAGACAAAGAATGCAGACCTAAAAGACCTCCTGCAAACACATCTTGCCAGTGATGCCAGTAATCATCTACTCTTGACACCCCAACCAGGGCAGCTGCTAAGAGTGGAAGGAAAATGATGCAGAGTTTGGAAGCATGACCTTTTTGGTCAAATAGATTAATTTTTCCAGCAAAATACCATGATAGAAATCCTAAACCAGCAAATGACCCTGCAATATGAAATAAATGCAATAAATAATAAATTAGTGTATTTAACAACAAAACCAGTAGCAGAACCAAACTAAAATTAAATTTTCACCCATTAAGTCCAGGAAAGTAACTTGGATTTTCAAACAATGGTTCTATTAAGCAAGACAGCATTTTAAGTAGTACTTTCAAACGAAGCACTGTGAGGCAACAAAAAATGTAGAAAATAATAAATTTATCAACAAAACAGTAGCAGAAACAGACTAAAAATTAAATTTTCACCCATTTAACTCTAGGAAAGAACTCATATTTTCAAATAATGATTCCAAAAGCAAGACAGCATTTAATGTAGCAGTTTCAAACTACAGTAATTTATACAGAAAAATGGAATATATGTTAGGCTTATATTCTTCTAATTGGAACCATTCAATTTATTTGTTTTAAACCGAGTAAAGTAATTCCAACATCAAGACATTAGGATAAGCAGATGGTTCCCACAGACTTCAAATGCAAGCCTTATTCCTCCACTTCGATGTGTTTCCACAGTCTCCGCAGTAAAATTAGATTAAGCAGTATACCAAGCCCATTATAAAGACAGACAAAACAAACTAATTAACTCACTACTGGGGGAAGCCAAGATTTAACTCAAGGAAAATAAGTATGCAGAATTTTATGTCTATCTTAAATGTGATAACTGACAGCATTCTGCATTTCTAGTTTGATAATGATTCAGTAAGAAAGATAATCTAAAGGATAGTGTGTCTTGAAACCATATTTCTTATAGTCTGACCTCATTTGATGGGACATACAAACATGGAACAAACCCCTCTGATACTACTGTACAATAGTGCAATCTCTTTGAAGACATGTCTTGCTTGCTTTTTCCCCTTGGGTGTTATTCCTTTTGTAGTGGTTTAACAGAAAATGAAGAGACTAAAAATATAATGTGAAATTCAAATCTGAAATAACAACCATGCAATGAGTATGCCCTCAAGAAATTAGAGGATCTGTCACATTATGGAACTCATAAAAACACAATTTCAGAATTTTTTTAAAAAAATCAGCATTTAATACTTTTTTTTGTAGTTCATGATTTTGGGGTGGTCCTTTGGGGGTCATTTTGATTTATCAAGTCCTTGACAGATTTTGTTACATTGGACCTAGAGCAGATCTTAAGATTTCGGATGGATGCTACTGTTTTGAAATTTCTCGGAAACATTAAGGAAAGTACAAACTCAACAAGGTGAACTAATAGTTTTTTGGGATTTTTTTTAATTTTGTTTTCTCCCATGCATCACTTAGCTAAATGTCCTTCCTTGAGTATCTCTTGGAGTGGACCAAATATGAAAAATGTTTTCCAAATCTCGCTCCTAATAGAAAAGCTTACTTGGTGAACAATCTAACCTGCCTTAATTTAGTGGAATTTATTTTTGGATCTCCTTTATCTCTATGTCAACTATCTGGTCTATTGTATTCGCTGTTACACAATCAGAATTCATCTTTATAAGCTTCAACAGCTCTGAAACATCAGAGCCTAAGAAGTTCAACACTAAAAATAGGGTGAAAAGTAAAACCAGGATTATCTGGGAGGTTGATTTCAAAGGCATCTTCCCCCACCTTCTTGGTAATGATATACGACCTGTATTAAGTTTTCAGTTCAACCCTTTTAGTCTCTTGTTCTTTAAAAGCAACCATACCTTGTTACCAACTAGATATTGATGCAGCACCTTGTGCTAGTCACAACAGTACTTGGCATTGATCTTCAATAGAATGTTGTGTACCTAAAACTAGATATGTTGAATATGTTTGGCAAACTTTCCTACTTTGCCAAATTCTTTTTGTATAGGGGGAGTCTTATTGGAGGCCAAAGGAAAAGCTGTGTCATTTGGGACCAAGTGTTGGGACCCAAGACACACTTGAAAGGGATTTTGTGCAAGCATGTTATGAGGAGCCCAGTTGTAACTTTGCAGAATTATGTGAGATTCTCATCCATGTGCATGGATGATTGAATGATACATCGTTACATCCTATGTAGTTGACCGATCATGTGCTAAACTGCATTCATCTATCTATTTGTTTGCAAATGAAAAGCAATCAATTTGGAATATTTGGTATCATTCATGGACCAGAGAGTGGACCAAAAGATATTCAAAAAGCTATTGTCCTTGTTGAAATCCAGATTTAACCCACATTTTAGAAGATTTCTCATGCCCCCGCCAAAGGAAGGATTGCAACCTCCTAAAACTCAAGATGGCAGCTTTAACATAGGCAAGAGAAATTAATCCCAGCAATTAAAAGGAGGGAGTGTCGATCAAGTTAAAAAGAATGTGAGTCACAGCAAGGAAGACAATTAAAATAAATAACAAAAAATAATAATGTTACACCCCACCCTAGATTTCTAAAATTACTTTTCACTTTATGGTAATTAATGTGATGAATAATGAGACTATGAAACCTTGAAAATTACATATGATGATGGATTTGTGCAATGTTGTGTTACTGCATTTAAATGGAATGTTGATGGCTATTTGATGATATGAATGTGATAAAAAACTATGAGATTACTCTATTTTATTTAAAGCAATTGTTAATGAAAATGCAATGATATGAACATGATGTAATGGTTTCCAGGCTAACCACCCGTTTTTTTTCCTGAGTGGAAATGTAGGAACGATTTGAGTGCCTCCAGAGAGAGAGAGGGGGAGTATCACCTAGGAGAAGGGTAAGGTTACGAATTCTCTAGCAATGCCATCTAAACTCAGCATCGGTCAAGTATTTGACCCCGTAAACCTAAAAGTGTCTAGGGATGTCAATAGCGTGCTTGGAGGTAAGTCAACCTAAGGTAGTTGAGTCATGTTCTTTCCGTTATGTTTGGTAGTGGCAATTTGGGGTTTAATAACTTTCTTGTTTATATATATAAATAAATATATATGAATCTATACATGTATGCCTACCGGAAAAACATATGTATACAGGCAAAGGAACGCGTTGATGTATGTACATATACGTTCACGTACGTATAGATAAATATATATATGCATAGGTATTTGGCAAAAGAAAATAGCACATACATATGTATATTTGTATACATATAAAGAGTTGTATTATAGGCGCTATTATTTGATGACTATCGTTGAGTTCTTTATATTTTGGCAGATACACTAGTGTAGCGACGTGATAACCAACGTCATCAACCTTGCATGGTAAAGTTATATTAATCTTGAAAGTTTTAATATTTATATATTATATGATAATTTGAAACGGCTAAACTAGCTATGGAGCTTATTGTTTTAGCTCGACTCTCAAATGAGGAGCACGTTTTGTATTTGAAATGGAATTATATTTGTTTCTAATGCCAACGTAAGCCTTGTAAGGCTGCGGCATAATGTTATATAGGTGGCAGAAGTTTTTTAATGTTTTAAAATGCTAATGACAACCACTTAAGGCTACGGGCACAATGCCACGAAGGCGGCATAAACTTTATCTGTTTGTAATCCAAAAACTACCACGTTTTGAACCGTGGCTTTCATCACGTGAAGATAGAGTGTAAACTGTTTTGATAACTGATTTCTTTAACTGTATCTTGCATAGTTGGATCGATGGTTTTATTTGGGAAGTTATGAATCTTGAGGGGGATTTCAACGAATTCTTGGTAACCGCTTATGCCATGCAGATTGTAGAATTGGTAGTTAGGGTAAAATCATGGGCCGAATATCCTGATTTGTTAACCAAAATCAACTCAGTTTTTCATTGCTATCAACACTTGCTTCATTTAGCATACTCTTGGAAGGAAAAGAAAGAGAGAATAGTGCACAGCCAAGAGTTTAAAAGGGAAGTCAACCAAAGGGGAGTGCAGATAGAAGAGTTTTGGACTGACATAAAAGAGGATAAACCCATGGAAGGAGATATCTATCATCTTCTGTGTAGCATTTTGGGAGGGCAGCAATAAGAACAATAAGTTGGACGTTTTATTGAGGGAGAACAAGAACAGAAAACTAAATGAGATTAGAGTGAAAACTTCGAAGGAGGTTCATTTTACTTTTCCTGTGCATATAGAAGGAGAATCAGACTACTGTAGCTTAGTTTTGCAGAGCAAGAATAGCTCGTTGAGCAGAATATGCCAAGCCAATAAGCAGGCATGTTACTTTCTTTCTCTTCCTATGTTCTTTTCTTGTTCAAGAAAGATTGTGAAAGGTTAAATAAAACCAGTTATGGGTAGATAAAGCTGCATACTTTCTTATGCCAGATTCTTTATTGTTTCCTTTAAATCCACCATGCTGAAGTAGTTCATTTTCGTGGGTTCTTGGAAAAGATTGACTCTTTTAAGCCAAATAGGAACTTTCATTCTTAGAAATCCTTTCAAGCAACAGATTTGACTATGACTGAATTATGAATGCAGCCACTTTTGAATGTGAAACTCTTTTTAATCATAAGAGGAAAAGACTTGGGTTTCCTTGTAAGCCGAGAGCCTTAGTTGCTTGTAAATGGTTGTAAATAGACTTCAAGAATGAACACCAGAATGACCTATGCTAAATCACTGTTTCTTGAGGGTTTTAAACTGAGTATGTAAGACTAAGAGAAAATAAATGGAAAAAGAGCCTTAAGCTCAGCTTGATGCTAATTTTTACTAAGAATGCTTATTTGTTAAGGAATAGATTTCCTTGTTTCCTCTTTGGAAAGATTTTAAGACTGTAATGGTTTCTTGGAATGAAGACCTTATCTTTTGCCTTGATTAGTTAAACCCTTCAAGGGTTTCATACTTAAATGGGGGTATTATGTGTATGAAGTTTCTATACTGCAATATGACCAATTAGGTCAAGTTTTATGCTTTTGTCGGCAAGGAATGCCTTGAGTCTTAATTCTAAGAGTAGACACTCTCTAAGTTAGTACACTTTGAACTAGTGGCAGTTGCCAAGACCAGGTAATTACATTAGGTAACTCGGGATTTTAAAGTTTTCAACTTAGTCAAGCTATGACTAGAAATTCAAGTGGTATTGAGTAAAAGTCTTCTTTATGTTTAACCATTGGTTGAACAGAAAACTCGAGTCATCTTAGGTCAAAATATTCTATACGACCATGTGTATATCTTGATGATGGCATAGTGTCATCAATATTGCTAGGAAGCCTAAGAATAGGTGAGAAGGTAAAACCTTTTGATTCATGTTAGGGTTGAATTAGAGGCAATAGCCTAGACTCTAGATGTTACAGATGCGTAACAAGGGGATTCAATGTCTAAGCCCTGAGGTATTTTACCAAACCAGTCATATTACAAACTTAGTGAGTAAGCACTTATATTTATGTGAATTTATTGAAATATGGGACTAGTTGGTCTATAGTTGTTTTATCCTTAGTAAACAAGATTTTGATGAAATGCATAGAGGACTAAAACCTAAAGGAAGTTATATTCTTAATGGGGATCTAACCATTACTGTGGAGACTTTGTCTATGTAATATTCATACTATATTATGACCAGGAAGGTCAAGAAGATATTGTTTTGTGTCAAGATTTGCTTAGAGTTTATATCTCGAGAGTAGTCGCTCTCAAGGGTTAGGGTTAAGACTCGAGCAAGTGGTTGTGGCCAAGACCCAGGTAGGTTATGTGAAAGTAACTCGGATGTTTGGGTCAGAAATAACTAACAACCCAAATGAGTTATTTACTTAGTGAATCTTCACTTTCTCAGGAAGGACTCCATAACAAAGCTAAGACACTAAACATCCGAGACTATAATAAGAAGGGATCTTCAGCTTAAGGTTAATATTTATTTATTATATATGAATGAACATTTTATCAATACTTTCAATTTGTAACAAAGTGAAAATAGTCAATGACAGTAAGTCATCAGTAATAATTGTGTGTGCATAGAGTGGGGGATCAGTTATTCACATGGTTAACACTAAAGACCTGGATAGATGGCATTTGCCAAGTCCCAAGAAGTTACATGAACATAATGTGGGTATTCAAGGTCAAAAAATATCCTAGTCTAGTCATTTACCGACTTAGTAAATAAGGACTTGAACAAGTGGCAGATACCAAGGCCCAAGTCATTACGTGAACCTAACATGGGTGTTCTAATTCAAGAAACCATAACCAATCTAAATGAATTATGACTTTAATGAAGTTATCTCTTTTAAAATGAAATGTGGTATGATAAGTTAACCATTGGTCAACAATAGAAGGTCAAAAAAGGTTCTCTAAGTTGAGTAGAGTGGGTGAAAAAATGACTTCGCTTGTAAGTAGCGATTGTATATATTACAAATACTTTGGTCGAAGTGAGTGCAAAAGTCTTTGCTTGCATTTGTCGGATCACTGTGTTCCAGATACTTAACTAATCAGATTATCAGAGTTGTCATTCATAGTTGGAAGGCATCCATAGTTGTTTAAAGATATTGGTTGAGTAGGGCACAACACTAGAGCTCAAATGGCAAATTCTAGAGAGTTCTTAACTATACCCTTCGTTGAAGGGCAGGGCCACTTCCAGTTAGGAAGGTGTGCGAAGGACCGCTGGTTCGTGGTTGGAGGTAAAGCACCTTGGTAATGCTCTCCCTCTTGCAGATGACATGTCGAGTCTTGGAAGACATAAAGTATCCAGATATGGGACCTTTGACCTTGTTTCTCTATGTTATTGTTTTATTTGTGAAATCATTTATGTTGAAATGCAAAAAGAAAAAGATGTTTACTGTTCTTAGTTGAAAAGAATGTTTAGATGATATGATATATCTATGTGTATTCAGTTATGCAGTTGCATATTCCATTTTGAAAGGAAATTTTTTATATCTCTTTTACCCATGATGTTAGTTATAAATTGCTTAGTAAATTAATCAAGGTAATTTCTTGTAATAAGGAGGTGGTTGTTACAAATAATCAATCAAGAGTTAAAGGCAACACTCCATTTTGGAAAGGTATGACTCTTTGCAAGGCTATGGTTGATGAAAAGATGTGACTTTCCCCCTCAAATGGAAGATATTAAAGAGAGGACATTTAATTTGAGGAATGAATCAAGAAGAAATAGGAAAAGAAATCTAAGACATCAATTCAAAATATATATTGAGAGCAACAATAAATAATATTCAAAAAATAGCTTATTGAAGCCATTGAGGATAAATTTAATAATTCATCAAGAGGTGTAAAACCAGGAATATCCCAATAAGGGACATTATAATTGCTATCAAAGCTTTGATCTTACCAGCCTAAGGATCAAAAAGAAAATAAGTATATGCAATTGAGCCAAAGAGCTCAAAGAGCCTTGGAAAGAGAAAAGAGGAAACTAAAGGCAAGTAACAACCCGACTAAAGGTGATAAAATGGGTGATCACAAGGTTAATCTAGGAAATGAATTTCGGGATTTTATGGAGTGACAAGAGAAATTATTTTCTCTTAGCCCCATGATGGAAGAAGATACTATTAAATTTTCCATTCTACACTTAGAGGGGATTGCTCACGAATTGGTGCCACCATGGAATTGCCACACAAGGGCATCAAAATGTGGCAACATATGACGAATTTACTCAAAAACTTATAGATCGATTTGATCAGAAGCATCCCGAAAGACATTTCAAAGAGTTGACACAATTAAAGAAACAAGGTTCAGTGGAGGATTATGTGGCATAATTTCAAAGAATTTCAGTCATGGTACCTAGTGTTATTGAGGAAAGGCTTACATACCTATTTATCGAGGGATTAATAGAGTCACTCCATCAATTGGTAGACACTCTTGATCCTACATCCCTACAAGATGAAATCGAAAAGGCATTAAGATTAGAAGTTACAACAAGTAAGGATAAGACCTATTACAAGAACATACCATCGAGGTCACATAAGCAACCCTCTTTCAAGAGAGATTGGCAACCAAAGGCATTGCCCCTGAAATCCAACATAATGGAGGAATCCAAGAAAGAGCTTCGAAAGAAAGGGTTGTGTTTCACTTGTAAAGAAAGATGGTAACTAGGTCATCAATGTTCAAAAAGGGGACGAGTACACAAATTAGAAACAATAATGGATGATGAGTCTAAGGAGAGAGAATTTGAAACTGAAAAGAAGAAGAGGAAACAAGATGATGACGATTTTGCAAGTGGTACATTGGCCACACTTTTAGGAGCACCCAAGTATCACCCCTTTAGATTTCATAGCGTTCTACAAGGACAAAAGGTGATTGTCTTAGTGGATAGTGGTGCTACACATAGCTTCATAGATGAAGGTTTAGTAATGAGGATGAAGTTAAAAGCTGAAAATTTTGAAGGTTTCAAGGTGATCATGGTGGGTGACTTCACTACTCCTTGCACACAACGAACCCAACAACTAAGCTTTACCTTGGGAAGACACCTAATCAACAAAGATTTTATGTAGGAAACATGGGAGATACGGATGAGGTCTTGGCAATCCAATGGTTGCATTCATTAGGAAGATATTATCAAGATTTTCAAAAGATGGAACTATTTTTCCAACAAAATGGCCAAGAAATAATTCTACAAGGACTATCAAATGGATCTCCAATGGTGGTATCATCAAAAAGGATGGAAAGAGCTTTTACAAATGGGCAAGTAGAGTGGGCAGCACAATGTATGATCTTTGATAGATCTTCGTCCAAAAGAGGGAAGACTATACACGTTGACATTCAATCTATCTTAGGCAAGCATAAGAAAGTTTTTTACATTATTCCACACGGACTACCTCCCAAGAGGGGTTTTGAACATACCATTGAACTAGAACAAGGGACAAAACCTGTCATTACCACACCTTACTAACACCCAAAAAGATAAAAGCAAGAAATTCAGAAAACTATTAAGGAGTTATTTGAGATGGGGCATATCCAACCTAGCTCTCAAGGAGTCATAGAACAGCAGCAATCAATGAGTCATAAAACTCACAATAATACCTGCTTTTCTTTCATACACAGAGAAAATTGAAACAAATAGAGGCAAAAATATTGATCTTTGAATCACTAGAGGCTGCTACAATGACTGTTTTCTGAAAAAACAATGAACTATTACATCACAAGCATACAATCAACCATTATTTCAGAGTGAAATAAGGTTGAAGATGCAATCAATGAAGAAAATTACAGAAGTAAATGTCATGTCCCCAAAATTGTAACATATTGAAATACAAATAAATAAATAAATAATAATAACAAAATACATATTAGTGATTTAATGTTATTATATTCTATGTGTGAAATATTGAAATACAAATAACTAAATAAAATAAATATCAAAAAATATAAATATTATCATAATTATAATTATTGTAGATAATCATAATATTATAATTATAATACAATTATTATAAATACAAAACAGATCAAATGATATTGTTAATTGAAACACATTATAATAAAATATTCACAAGAAACTAAATCTGAAAATGACTGTTTTAACTAAATAAACAAATAATAATCACCAGCATTTGTATCGATTCCTAAAGACACTGTATTATAATGATCTCTAAATACTTCAGCAAGTGATCACTAAAATAAATAAAAAGCTAAGTTAAGAATGGATACATCCCTCTAAAGGTGCGATAGTCACTAAGGAACACATCCCATAACCATCGAGTGATTGCAACCATTGGCTGGTCAAACTATAAAAAGAAGGTAATTTAAAACAGATCAGCATCGATGGGAAATAGGAAGAAAGGAAAGAGAGAAGGCAAATAAGACAAAATTTGTCTTATTCAATAAGGGGAAATACCTTGTCTTATTCACATGAAAAGAAGAATGTGTAAATCCAGCAATCCAAACTTTGAATAATGAGGACACAAGCAAAACCAAGAACTATAATTCTGATTTATATTGAGATTGATCAAAGGAGAGAAAGATACAGATCAGCAATGCAAAGGAAACCACTACACTTGGGCACAGCAGAATCATTGTTATCAAACGCACATATATAGTATTGTTTCACTTATGTATACACAGTGCTTGTAGATAATAAGATATTTTAATATATGATCTTGTGATCGAATATGTGATATGCTTGATTGTTTGAAAACCTGCTCAAGAGGAAGGGCCTAAGAAAGTGGTGCGTGCCTAGAGACCCCACTTAAGATCCGCCCAATCCTAAGGCAAGGATGGGCCATGGATGAGTGGAAATTCCACTTAAGATCCGCCCAATCCAAAGGCAGGGATGGGCCATGGATGGGTGGAGGTCCCCACTCAAGTCCGCTCGGACCAAGAAAGGGACGGGCCATGGAGGGGTGGTAGGCCTAGGTTCCCCACTCAAGTCCGCCCGAACCAAGAAAGGGATGGGCCATGGAGGGATGGTAGGCCTAGACCACTCATAAGCTCCGTTGGCTTCCTCCAATAGGCGAAGTGTCTTCTCAGGTTGTGACATGGGTGGAGAAAGCAAGTACACGTCGCCAGCAAGAAGAGTTGTGGTACACAACCTCTTAGGCTTGGCGAATGGCTTCGAGCGGATCCATCCATGTTACTCCTAGTTCATGATAGTTGCATTTGTGATAAATCTATAAATGGATACCATGATGCTAATGCTAACAGATATGTGTGTGTGGAAATATTGTTCATGTGGTGAATGCGGGGCTCAACCAAGGATACAACATTGAAGAGTTATCTAATTGACAAAGTGATAAACCCAAAACCCTAATCAATAAACGAATTCTAGGGTACAGTAGGACAGGGGACATTACAGTAAAGACCTAATTTTGACTAAAAAAATTAAAGGACTGAATGTCACTTTGTCACAATAAACTTTTCCAATACTTTGCAACAAACATTGGCCTCTTATCTATAGATTTTTGAGAGCCTCAAATCAAAGAGTCATGTTGAATTTAGATATTTTTCCTATGAGTTGTCCTACTTATCCTCTGTGGATAAGATTTGCCTTTTTGCTTTATGAGTTGTCAATCTTATCCTTTGTGGATAAGATATTTGCAATCCTTATCCCTTGTGGATAAGATTCACCTTTTTACTTTATGAGTTGTCAATCTTATCCTTTGTGGATAAGATATTTTTCAATCCTTATCATTTGTGGATAAGATATTTGTCAATCTTTACCCTTGACTTTGACTTTGACTTAGTAATGCTTTACTGATTTTGCAGAAAATATTTTCTTTTTCTTTTTTTGTTCTGATTTTTCATAAAAAATCAGGTAACAGTAACTTATGTTTAGACACCTGGGTTTGGTCAAATTTTCTTCTGAGACTTGGACTGGAAGAATGTCATTGCTAACCAACCTAAAATTACCTACATTATTTTGAATCACAATCCTTCCCAAACACTTATTCATAGAATGATTTAGCTACTTAACTTCTCCACCTCCTTCACAATTGCATCTAAACAGGATTTAAACTTCTCAAACTCTACACTGGTGAATTGAGCAGGAAGCTACAATGATGAGAAAGGAGTCTTATTTGTTAGCATGTGAGGAACTCATAACCTCAATTTCTTAATCTTGGTCATGTTCTTGAGCTTCTATTCAAAATCTTCCCAAATAGATAACTATTTCTTTTCACCCAGCCCTATACTCAAAGTCAACTGGCTTGAAGATGCACTTGATGAATTTCATGGTTCCTTTTTCTCTCACATTGAAAGTGCAATGCAACAAGTGCTTAAAACAAACACCCTTCTTCATGATTTAGGTATTCTTCTTCTTTTTCACCCAGCTGAACACGATCACAAGAGAGGGATGTGTTTTGCAGCAATAGCATGGTAAAATCCCAAGAAGGAAAGCTATGAGTATGAATTTACATATAAATCATGCAATGATTGGACCTCAGTTCCACACCCTAGCCTCATTAATTTACACAAGGCAGACCTCTCGTGACATCATTCCAAAATTTGGAAATGAAAAAGCCTCAAAATGTCACAATAAAATGGAATGCACATTTATCAAGTGTTCATGAGAGACAAATAGCAATATAAGGCATTGCAAAGATATCCTAATTCATAGCAGATTACAAAGAGGTTTTCTTTAGACTATGCTCCTC
Source organism: Sequoiadendron giganteum (assembly GCA_007115665.2). Taxonomy (NCBI): domain Eukaryota; kingdom Viridiplantae; phylum Streptophyta; class Pinopsida; order Cupressales; family Cupressaceae; genus Sequoiadendron; species Sequoiadendron giganteum. Next base: position 514,389,929 of record CM021106.1, on the reverse strand, counting down.
CCCTATGATCAACACACACAAGTTGTTCCAAGTTCTTAACAGGAACTAATGTTAACTCCTTGATCTGCTTTCAAAACAGCTTAATTGGTCAAGTAGCTCCAAATCATATTGACTTCTCTATGGTAGTGGGATATGAAAAAGTTATCAAAATGAGCAAGCAAGTCATCACTTTCTCCAATAATGTTATTCAATTTCCAATTTGAAGTATGACCTTTCTTCATATCCGAGATAATAACTAGATAATCTCCTTCAATAGCTAAGTTCTTAATTTCAAAGAACAGAGCTAGCCTTATGCCCTCAATGAGCCCCTGCCACGAATTTCTATAGAGACACCCTCAAAGGTAAGCCTAACCCATCCATGTGATGGCACTTGCCATTTTCCAAGTGATTTTTAACCTTGGCAAACTGATTCCATTATCAGGGGACCAGTGAAGAGGGATATTGCATTAGTGATCTCTCATCATATTTCCTAGTAACTGCAGGATCAAGAGGGTTCATGACACCATCAATGGCTGAAACAGGTTGAAAGAATTTTATCATTTGGTGGTCCTAAATCCTCCATAGAGCCCAATGCCTAAAATTGACTCAAAGGTACAAGGCCAAGCATCTCTAGTTTGAATAATAGAACAAGGTAGCAGGGGACCATCCTTGATCTTTGTGCATGGCAATAGCTCACACAGATCTAATTATAAACTAGACATCTGAAAATAAATTGCCCCTCTGTCTCTACTTCTTGGAGGAAGAAACGAGAACATGTTCTATTCCTCACAGATTATAGTAACCAAACTCAACTCATAATGAGTGAGAACATAACCCCAGTTCGCCAAGCAGGATCCTAAGATCATGTGCAGTCAAGGCAATAATGGTGCCATAAAAATTCTGCAACAAGCACTCAACTAAGACAATTATTGCAGTGGTCTAAAATTTGCATAAAGACACATTATCAATGGTTAAGGCTTGAAATGGTAACTCATAGTTAAAGCTGCCTATTATACTCTATTGCCTATTCAAATCACTGCCAATGCTTGCAAGTAAGGAAAATCTATATGGGATTTGAGAGCTTGGCCAAAGAGTAAAACTTGTTTCTTGCTTATGTTGCTAAATAGAGACCCTTAACACACACGCCTTGCAACAAAAAGTGTGAAGGACTAACCACTTGTAATTTTTTCCATTTTACCAATGAACAGCCTAGCATCATCCCTTTATAAGTTAATAACTTTGCCCTTGTGATGATACAGTATGGATGAAAGTTTTTGCCCCAAGATTTGTAGCTACCACCAGTCACTATGTTTAAGTATGTTTCATGACATTTTTTAAGTGGTCTGAAAGTGAATTACAATCATAAACACTAAATGCTTTATTGTTATTGTGCCTTCTTTCATCTGTTGTGAATATGGGATCTATCCCCAAACAACTTCTGATATATTGGATGATTTTCACACTCAATTAAAACCAAGAGAGTGAATTAACCATGATACAAGAAATTGCAAAGTCTCCCACCCAACAGAAATTGTACTGTTTTCTCCATGGAATATCTTAACACAATATAACACTTCTGTATCAATAGTTTATCCTTCTCTAGCCCAACAATTACCTAAGGCCCCATATTACTAAGTCAATCTGGTGATTCTAGCTGTGCAAGCCTATGGTGGGCAGGTACTCATGCCACTGTTAGAAACTTACTAAGACAAGTCATCAAGGCTTAACCAGCCAACAAGGGCTTCAGATAAATTAACATGGCAACAATCATAAAAATTGTCAGGACATCACGTCAAATAACATGGTAGCGACCATTCATATCGTCAAATACAAAAAGAATTGTTCCCATATAGATGTTGAGTGTTTTCCTGTAGGGACATATGCTCAGATGTTAGCCTTTATGGATTTTATATAGACATATTTTCCCTGTAACCTTATTGCAAAGTTAATGCTTTGAATGTTCTAGCATTGATGATTGTCCCCCATATGTATTGGCCTGACATGTATCCTTTAATACAGAAAATATATTATCCTACATCCATCTAGCCTTCCTTCTAGATCTTCCTTTTTTTATTCTTCATAATTCTCCTTGGCCTGCTACATCAAGGCCTTGTTCCTTGAAACTCAATCTTTTGTTGGCATACCATCCATTGTCCTTTACATCTCACCTTTGCTGTCTGTGCATGATACATGGAAAGCCTTTTCATCCCAATCTTAAAATGAAGCTGATAACCAGCCACAAAGTTATATACCAAAGGTGTTATAGATTTCATTGTTGTCCCTTTGGTTTCTAGGTACATGTTCTTACATGGAAATTTAGGGCACTAAAAATAGCAAATCCAATCACATGTATGATGTATTGACTCAGATGTATCACGTTTCTGACACACCAGCACAAAAGACTACGCAAGGAGATAATTCAATTATGTCTTCTAAGAAAGCATAAAATCAGCATAGATGACTTCCAAATAACCTCAACAAGCTATACCCTTCAAATAATGTTTTTTGACAAACTTTATAATCCTATATCCTCCACTAAAAACGCTCTTCACAAATTGAAGCATTTCTATAGATAGGAAACTAGGAGTACCAATAACAGTTTTTTACAAACAAGAAGCAAGCAATTGGATGTTTCTTTCAACAGCACAGAAAGTGGAATTTGCTTCACAAATCAGGGCAATTACAAAAGTGATAAAGATTGAGATAGAAGTTGGTGAATTAAATCATCCATGATCATATGTGCTGAGTCAAAACCCTAATTAATGGCAAGCATAATTTTTTGTGTTGTTAAGAATAGTAGCTAGAGGATTGTAAATATAGTGAGCAAATATTTTTGCCAAAATATATATTGATATTTCTGAAATATGATCAAATCTTTGTACCTAGATGCATAACCATTATAACAGGTGAATGATACAAAAGGAAAAGAGCTTAAAAATTCTAGTCTTGATGATGAATCTTTTAATGGAAGGAAGCATGCAAATCCAAAAGTCTTGCTGGAAGCATTTGGTTATAAAATTGAACCAGTTTCATGATCCTTTCCTTACTGTACATGAACCATCATGGGCATTAAGCCATATACATGCAAGCCAGGACAGTGAGCGAATGCTGTTACATTTCTAGGTAAGCACATAAAGGAATACCGTGAACACATAATAACTAGAATATAATTCTATTATAACCTTTAATGAATTAAGGTCTCCAAAAAAATGGATGCAATCCCTTTGTATAAACCACAAAATAAAATTATCTCAAAAGAGGCAAATAAGCCATAGCAGCAACAACCAATCATTCTGATGTTTGAGAATTTAATGTGCACTTCTAAACTCACAGCATGTGGATAAGATTTGGACCCATGCCTGAACAATGAGATCTTAGGTAGGCAAATTTAAAAGTGTCAGAATAGTATAACATTCCCTACTTACATGATGTATGTCCACTGGGAAAGCTCTTATGTCCTTCCTTTATGACTGCTGGATCGCCATGGCAAATGACATTACTTGTAATAGGGTCATAATTCTGACACAAGCCCCCATCAATGACAAGTTGGCTTAATCAGTTCAAAAAAAAATTTAAATGACCTAACACACAATGGTGCTAATTATGTTAGCAAATTGTATAATGAATAATGAGGGAGATGGGTTCATAAGTGCTTCTAACTCCTATTCCATCAGGAAAGCAGCGCCAGAAAAAGTCAGGTCGAGGTCGACCAACTGCATCTTTTATGGAATCAGTGAGGACTCCAGTTATGAGTACAGAAAAGAGGAGACCTGAACAAATTAAACATTTGATTTAACCATAAAGAACCTCTGGCAATTCCTACAAGCTAAACCATAGCAAAAGATAACCAAAGAAGCTTTAAAATTAATAGCATTTAATAATTGTCTTCTTACAAAGAAAAGGAACATGGTAATTGATAGAAACATTACCCAACACCGCGTGGTGTAAATCATTAAGATCTTTCTTGCGAATATAGCGAATGAAAAAGATAAAAATCGGTAGTAATACTGCATATACCTGTTCATTGTATCAGAAAATTCTCTGTTGGTCGGGCAATCATTAAACCACCTCATAAGTATGATTTAAAGATAGAAAAGAGCATTATATGCATGTTAATTGAAACATCATTTTCTATGTAAGCATTTCACTCAGCTTGTAAGTCCATATGCATTTAAGATTATAATCAGGAATTGGATCAGCTGGAAAGAGCATCTACAAAAATACTGCCTCGAGATTCAGAATCTGGATACATACCGGAACAGACCAAAGAGGGACAGTATTGCTTTTCAAAGGATAGCTAAGATCAGTCATCATATTTTGCCCAACAAAGCGATAAAATGGATGTATAATATTCAGAATGATTTCCAAAACCAAAAGACCCATGATCATAATCCAGTCATGCATATGATATCGCAGAAGCTTAACTCCATGTGACTTTCGCAAGTAATTCAAACGCTGCTGTTGTCTCATTTTGGACAGAAGATTGTGTCCTTTCAGTTCCTGCCATTCAATGAAAAAGAAGAAACTGTAATGAAAAAGCAGAAACTATAAAGCATCCTAAAGAATGACTAGATAGCAAAGACAGCATAATGGTTTTCAAAGTCAGAATAAAGCTTGACAATATTATTATCGAAAAACTCATTCTTGTTTGGCGTTTCTATGCTTAAACTTAATTGCTGGGACAGCCATATTCATGCAGAAGGTTGTAATCACAAGATATTATATTGCAATATAAGTAATCTGGCGCAACAAACAAACAAACAAACAAAAATCTGGCTATACATATTATTAAGTATAGTTCAGTGGTTGAATTATTAGTAATCTTTCTCAGATCCTAAAAAGAATGCCAATAACCCACACGGAGTCAAACTGGAGTAATTAGAAATTAAAATACAGGGAAAAGTGATTTTATGCTTTAAGCAAAACAAACATGTTTAAAAAATAGACTGAAATGAAAGACATCTATCGTCTAACAATATGAATGCATTAAGCTCTGTCAAACCTTACAAAAGCATACGAGCACTTATAGAGCATCTATAATTCTGTTCCACCAATACCAACAGAGCAATTAAGGAGCCTAGAACATTTTTTATTCAAACAATGTAAGTTTCTCGTGTAACCATAACAGAAGAAGAAGGATCAGAAAAGAACCACTAACACCAGCAATGTAAAGAATAAAATGTAAATCAAAAGGCTATGACTAGTGTTTTTGTTATCGAATCTAAGTTAGATCACTTGTAGACAAGAAAAGGATAGGCTCAAGATCAAACAAGTGCATCATCGTCAACAAGCTATCTATTTCCATATAAATAATTATCCCCAATGACAGTGTCACCAATGCAAGCACATCAAATATTCCAATCTGAGCCCATTTATGTAAGCTTGGGCAAACAGTCTGATTATGAATTGTCCAACCACACACCCAAATATAGAAACACACATAACAAAACTAATCTAATATATTGAAGAACAAAAATAGATTTTATTGATTCACAGTCATGAATTGCAAAACAATCTGCCACAATGGGCTTACAACATGAGGCCTTGGCCTTCAAAGTTACATGGGCACAACTATGTGCAAACTACAGAATTCTCATATGATATTACAATACAAATATCCTATTCTACCACCAAACTATCCAATTTACATGCAAACTAGAACCAAAACTAACTTGGAGCCAAGACAACGCTAACTGCCTTCAAACAATATTAAGTGGTGTTTATATAGTGAGTTGTAGCCTTTGGAGTGGTTTGTGTTGGTCACAAGGTAAAAACTCAATGCTAGATGAAATGTGTATCCTACTAGCATGTAGAAGGGAACAGTTTAAAATAAATGCTGCGAGAAATATGAAGTGGATTTTGATGTGGTTCATACCACAAACATCCCTATGGCCAGTGAGCTTGGAAATGTAGCCAAATGTTGACACAAAACTTGTATGGTTGCTGCATAGCTGAAACAATAATTTTGAACTAAACTCCAATATGCCTTTGCAGTGAGAACCACAAGTTGTAGTGATCATATGATCACTAGAACATTATTGTAAACATACAAACAAATAAACAAAGTGAAAGAAAAGTTTTTGGGTGATGCAAGCTTGCTCTTACATCCTGGCTGCTCCTATATTAGACACCCAGAGGAATTTGACGAGTGAGTCCCTCATCTTCTAGTGGCCAAAGAGAAACCAAAATGGTCTACCTCAGCCTCAAAAATCCATGATGAATCTTCAATCGAACTTCCCTTCCATTTCACCAAATACTCTTCATACTACCTATTCATATGCTCTTTCCAACTCTAGTATCCAAAATTTCTTCAATCTCTTCTTTTTCCTATTGTGATAACTATTTTTCCCATGTTACTTATGTTCTATCTTCGTCTTAACTCCCTTTCATAATATTTGCACAAGTCTACAATATTGAACATTTATGATATGCCCAATCCTTTAGCTAGCTCTCTCATATTCATTACCAAAAGCAAACTTTCTAATAATCTTGTAAGGACCAAACTTCTTCAATTTCAATACATTGTATGTCCCGACTAGAGATCTTTCCTTCTTGAAATATACCATCACTTCATCTCCTACCAAAAACTCTTTGTCTCCTTTCCTCATCTAAATTCTCCTTGGATCTCTCATTCATCAATTCCAACTAGTTCCTTATTTCCTCATGTACCATCTTTATATGATTTGCAAACTCTTATGCTTTTGGACTCTTCTATTCAATATTGATATCCCTCTATTCTAAAACATTCCTTGGGTTACTTCCATATGCTACCGCAAATGGTGTTTTTCTTGTGCTCCTATTCATTGAATTGTTAAACGTGAACTCAGCTTGTGGCAACACTAAATCCCAACTTCTGGTCTTCTCTCTTGCTAAACATCTAAACAAATTGCCTAAAATTTTATTCACCACTTCTATTTGTCCATCTATCTACGGATGATATGTTAAATTCAATTCCAACTCTATCTTCATCTTCTTCCTCAATGTCTTCCAAAAGTATCCAACATACTTAGTATCTCTTTCTCAAACTATACTCTTTGGCAACCCATGCAATCTCACAACTTCTTTGAAAAATAAATCAGCCATATCTATTGCATCATTTGTCTTCTTATAGGCTATGAAATGTATTATCTTAAAAAATCTATCAACTACCACAAATATAAAATCATGACCTCTTTGAGTCCTTGGAAATCACAACACAAAATCCATTCTTAAGTCCTGCTAAGGTTTCTCCAAAAATAGTATTGGTTTATATAGTCCAACATTTTGACTACTTCAAGTATTTCTCAAAGTCTTTGTCTTTAACAAAGACTTCACAAATTTCTCAAAGTTCTTCGTCGAATTGCAAATGGAAATCTGAGTGACTACACCGATAACCAGTTAGGGTGGATAGTTTCACTACCAAAACCAACATCCCTTAGGTTTTCATCTAAGGGTTTCGTGTTCTCCAATTTTCATTCAATTAATCAAGCATAATAGAAATGAACTTCCAAGGCACTTTTGTATCCCTTTTCGAAAACCTAAAATAACTTTTCAAATTCCCGCACTTTTGATATTTGATTAACCCCAAGAAATAAAGTGACTTATTAAACTCCATAAATATCTCACAAGTCACTTTATGATACTCATTAAATTAATTAAATAACATTACCCATAAAATATGCTTGGTCAAATAATATTAAATAATAAAATTAAAATATTCCCTATTGATGTTCCATGACTTTAGCCTACGGGAATAACATAGGATAATTGGTCACTCCAAATTACTCCTTGGAAGGGGACATTACAGTCCTCCCTTGCTGAAATTGCTTGCCCACAAGCAATTGTAGATTAGGATACTAAAGAATCTGCTCACCCTCCCAAGTAGCATCCTCCACAGGAGAGTCTCTCCATCTGATTAGATATTTCTTGATTAATCTAATCCTCAATTTTCTTTCCTTGGTATCCATAATCTCATTAGGAACCAAAACCAATCTGCCTCCTCATCCAAGGGTAGAAGCTCTAGTGACGATATAATATGCTGCCCTAAAGCCCTTTTAAGGAATGATACACAAAACACATTAGGGATCCTACTATTCTCCAGCAACTAAAGCTCATAAGCTACTTCCCCCACTCTTTGAACAATCCTCTAGGGACCATAGAAGCAAGATTTTAATTCCTCCACTTTTCTTCAACAAAGACTATTTGTAGGGTTGTAGATGCAAGAAAACCAAGTCCCCCACCTTGAAGCTTCTCTCTATCCTATGCCTATCTACATGTATTTTTTGTTGGTTTTGGGCACTCTGCAGATTAACCTTAAGTGATTTAATGATATCTTGACTCTCCTAGATCCAATCCTTAGCTTTGGAAACCTTGCTATCACCAAAAGCTAAGTCCAAGAATGATGGAGCATCATATCCATATAAGGCTCGAAAAGGAGTCATCCCAATTGACATGTGAAAGGTGGTGTTGTAGCAGTGTTCACCCAAATGCAACCACCTGATCCAAGCCCTCTACTACCCCACCACGTAGTTACGCAAATATCCCTCAACCCATTTGTTTACAATCTTTGTTTGGCCATCTGTCTAAGGGTGGTAACTAGTGCTGGAAGTTAGCTCAGTGCCAACTAACCTAAATAGCTCTTGCCAAAAAGCATTGAGGAATCGGCTATCCCTGTCACTGATTCTATTTTTCAACAACCCATGGAGTCTGAACATCTCCCTAAAAAACAATTATGCAACCTGTGGTGCCTTATACTCCAATGAGACCGTGAAAAAGTGTGCAAACTTGGTCAATTGATCAACTACTACAAAAATGCAATCTCTTCCTTGCACCTTCGGTAAACCAGTGATGAAGTCCATAAATATTCTCTCCCATTTCTACTCTGGAATGGGCAATGGCTAACGCAATCCAACTAGAAAAGTGTGCTCTGACTTGTTATGTTGACAAGTCATATATTCCCACACATGGCATAAAACATCCCCCTTGAGGCCTTCCATGAAAACTTCTCTCTAACTTGCCTGTAAGTTTTAAAATACCTTGAATTTCTTGCCAATGGTGTATCATGGATGGCTCTCAAAAAAAAATTTGTGAGCTTTGACTTAGGAACCAAGTAAATTTTGTCCTTGTAGTAGATAAGGTCATCCACTACCTTGTATTTATCATCTTGAGTTTTCCCATCCTTGATCTCACATGCAAACGAGTTTTTGGAATACTCCACCAAAAGGTGAGCTTTCCAATCAGTTCAGATCTCTGCTAGAGAACAAACCATGTGCTTCCTGGAAAGAGCATCAGTGACAACATTCTTTTTCCCCTTAACGTATTCTATATCAAAATCATATGCTTGTACCTGCTGACCCACTCTTGTTGCCTCTCATTTAAATATTTTTGTTCCAAGAAATATCTCAAATTGTTATGGTCTATTCTGATCACAAACCTCCCACCTACCAAGCACTGTCGAAACTTCGCCAACACATGCATGATGGCGAGAATCTCCTTGTCATAGACGGAACAGAGCCTCTCATTATCTCTGAGCTTCTGGCTCTCGAAAGCAATAGGATGTTTGTTTTGCATTAAAATTGCTCCAATGCCTTCCCCTAAAGTATCACACTCAAGTATGAAGGGTTGAGTAAAATCCGGTAGTGCCAACATGGGACAAGAACTCATCACTTCCTTAAGCTTGTTGAATGCCTTTTGAGCCTCATCTAACCATCTGGAGGCCCCTTTCTTGATGAGGTTTATTAGAGGTGCACTCAGTTGTGAAAACCCCTTAATGAACCTCCTATAATAGCAATAATTGCTCGTATCTTTTCAATAATTGCATGTATCTTTCAATAATTGACAGAGATCCTTTCTTGGTGGCCAGTCAATAATTACTTGTATCTTTTCCTAGTGAACCTAAACCCCTTGAGCACTAATTACATGTCCCAAGTAGAGGATCTCTGTCATCCCAAACTCACACTTGTATGCCTTCTCATACAAAGATTGTGCCTCCATTATACCCAACACCTCATCGAGATATCTCAAATGTTCCTCCCAAGTCCTATTCTATATAAGTATGTCATCGAAGAATACCAATAGAAACTTCCTTGACTGTTTATTAAAGATGTGGTTCATACAAGACTGAAAGGTGGTCGGTGCATTGGTCAACCCAAAGGGTATAACTAGAAACTTGCAGTGCCTGTAATGACATTTGAACATCGTCTTATGAATGTACTGCTCTCTCACCTGATCTAATGATACCTTGATTGAAGATCAATCTTCGAGAAGTACACTGCCCCGTGCAACTCATCCAACAACTCATCGATCCGAAGAACAGGGTATTGATTTGTTAATAGTCTTTTTATTGAGGGCATGGTAATTTATATACATCCTCATGGTCTCATCCTTCTTCACCAAGACAATCGAAGAAGCAAAGGGACTCGAACTAGGTCTGATGTGTCCCATGTCAAGTAACTCCTTAATGGCCTTTTCAATCTCCTCCTTAAACTTCTTAGCGTATCGATAAGGAGTAGTGATAAATGGCTTTGAGCCCCCTTCCAACTCAATGACATACTCAAATCCTCTATTTGGAGGTCTCCCTGGAGGAATTTCACCAAAGACCAAACTGTGCTTGTCCAACATTGGTTGAATGTCAATATGATATGGAGTGCTATCCTCAGTAGGGGTATTCAATGAAATTAGACTATACTACCCATGCTACATTACCATTCCTAAAAATGTTTTCCATCCTTTTTGTTGTTATGATCCAAGGAGAACCATTAGACATACTCCTCGACACAACCTTCCTACCATTTGTCCTAAATTTTTGCTCCATAGTTTGAAAGTTCTAAGAATACTTCCCTAAGGAGTGGAGCCACTGGATACCCAAAATAGCATTAGTATCTCCTAAGCCCACAGCATAAAAATCATCAATGGCAACGTAATTCCCCAATGTGATACTCAACTGTGGAACCCATTGGGTGCAAGCCATATTAAACCCATCTACCACCATAACATTAAACCCCTCAAAATCTTGTGCCTATTGCCACCAAGGCAAAATCTATGAAATTGTGGGTTGTCCGACTATCCACTAAAATGGTCACATGTTGCCCCTGCAAAACTCCATGAACTCAAAAAGAGTTAAACCTAAGGGTACCTGAAAGAGTAGCAATAGTTCCACCCTTAACTCCCTTAGGTGGTTCTCCACCTTCTTCTCCATACTCACTATTTGAATCACTGTATTCGTTGCCCGAAACTCCTTCCCCCTTTCCTTCCTCTTTGTCATCTAAAACTACCTTTATATGGTGTACCTTGCCCTTTCCCAAACACCTATGTGTAGGCTCCCAAGGTTCTTTGCAACTGAAACATAGCTTCTTCCTGTGCAATTCATTTTGAACCTCGTCATCCATGCGGAGCTTCTTAGGCTCTTCCTTTTGGAAGGGTTTCTTAAAGTCTTTCTTGTATTGGATGGGTTGAGGCTGAAATTTTTTCTTTGGGGCTGCACTCTCCATATTCCTAGCCCTCTCAATAGCATCCTGTAAGGTGTTAGGATCAAATGCTTTGATCCAACCACGAAGTGGTTATGCTAATCCCTCAATAAACAACACTATCAAGCTATGTTTTGATACATCTATACCCATCACAGACAACCTCTGAAACTTTGTAATGTATGCATCAACGAATCCAACTTGTTTCAATTGTGCCAACTCCCTGAAATGCAGTTTTGAATCCTTCCTATTAAACCTATCTATCAGTTTTTGTCTAAAATTTGCATAGGAAGTTATGTTATCATGTCCCAAAGTCACTAGCCCATGGTACCACCACTCATGAGCCTATCCATCTAGATGAAGGGTTGCATATTTGATTGCTTCTCTTTCACTCATGGGGTTTAACTGAAAAATATGTATCTAACTTTTGACCCCATGTTCGCATTGTACACTTACTTGGACCATCATAGCTGGGAATGAATAACTTACCCACCTTACACTATAAATCTTTATTATTTCCCTGGCCTCTTTCCCCTCTAGGTTTGCTTTTGTACTTAATGCCACAAAATTCTGCCAAAGACATAGATGCATGGAATTCTTCTCCCAAGGATTGGTATTCTCGCAAATAATCATCCCATCCTTCACCACCTCCTTGCTGCCCTACTTGTTCTCTAGGCTGTTCATCCAAAAACTCAGGCATTTGAGGTTTAGAAGTGATTCTACTTGTTGTCCTAGGTGTGTTTACAAGTACATTAGTGTTAGTACCTTCACCCTAGTTGTCATTGTGTCCATTGTTGCCATTGTTATTCCCATTATGTTCATGTTCACCTTGATTATTTATGTTGTTTGCATTCATGGTTTGCATCATTTGGGTTAATGTTTGTACCAACTACTACTATCCCCTAGCTAAATCACGTAGCATAGCCAAAATACTAGTATCCTGTTGTTCCTGTCTGTCATGTCTATCCCCCATGTTTTCCTCTTCTAAATCAAAATTAACAACACCTCTCGTCCTCTTGTAAGTAATGTACTCCCTATCTTCCAGATTCATCAATGTGCATGCATTCAACTAAAAACCTCAAATCTGATCAGAAATTTCTGCAACTGAAAAATGGCATCAAAACCCACCAGCTAGCAAGATTTTCAGCTATGATACCACCGAAATATCCCAAACTAATTTTCTATGCAAAACTTTTCCACTTTCCTCAATCCATGTGCATGGGCATTTCGTCAAACAGGTTATCTGAGTGTTGTTCTAAGTTTAAGTTTCAGTGTGTTTCACCAGAGTGGGAATGTTTAATGCATTTCATACAATTTCCTTAAAATGTCAAATACATAGCACACATATTCACAACATATAAAGTATGACCAGTGGATGACATTCAACTCAAAAATTTAATACTCAATATATTTTCCAGAAGTTATTTCATACAACATTTAATATTATAATAGCACTGACCGGTGAGCATATACGACAATCCCAACCGGGTGATGCTCTTCCAAAAATAGCCACGAAATCCTTTAGACCTTACTCCTATCACATCCCCTTCACAAGGCGGCAGAAATTCATATAGCACCTTCCCACTAATATAGTGCTTCCTTTTACAAAGTATGGCACCCAAGGAAATATGCAGTGGCCAGGACAAAGGAAATAGGCAGCAATAAAGTGGTAATTTGGGCCTCCACAACTCCTTCCAATGTCCACGTCACTCCTTAAGACTTATTGATCCCCCTTTTCATGGCCACAACTTCCTTTGTAAAACCATTCGGCGAACAAACACTATGCGATTTGCATAGTAAAGTTATCTCTTCTTTAAAATGGTGCGACTCCCTTTCCCTTACAGAAATACAATACGGCTAGAAACAACACAACAATATTTAATTTCTCTTTAGTCTATAAATATCAAATCCTCCAGCTCAGAAAATTATATCAATTATTCCCATATTTCACTTTCATAAATATCTCTACAATGCTCACTACAAGTATTCAAGAAATTTTTCTTTAACAAAGACTTCACAAATTTCTCAAAGTTCTTTGTCGAATTCCAAATGCAAAATCTGAGTGACTCCGCCAATAACTAGCTAGGGTAAATAGTTTCACTATCAAAACCAGCATCCCTTAGGTTTTCGTCCAAGGGTTTCGTGTTCTCCAATTTTCCCCAATTTTCATTCAATTGATCAAGCATAATAGAAATGAGCTTCCAAGGCAGTTTTGTATCCCTTTTCGAAAACCTAAAATGACTTTTCAAATTCCCACACTTTTAATATTTTATTAGCCCCAGGAAATAAAGTGACTTATTAAACTCCATAAATATCTTACTAAAGTCACTTTACGAAACTCATTAAATTAATTAAATAATATTACCCATAAAATATGCTTGGTCAAGTAATATTAAATAATTAAATTAAAATATTCCTTGTTCCATGACTTTAGCCTACGAGAATAAGATAAGCTAATTGGTCGCTCCGGATTACTCCTCGGAAGGGGACATTACAATCCATCTCACATTTTTGGTTTAACATACATTGGCTATTCAAGTATTGCAATGCATAATGATCGATATATAGTACAAATTCTTTTGGCAACAAGTAATGTTTCCACTTCTTCAATGCTCGGATTATTGCATAAAAATTCATGATCATACACTCAATTTCTCCACCTTGCATCATTCAATTTCTCATTGAAATAAGCTACTACTCTACCTTCTTGACTTAATACCAATGTTACCCCGAGTTTCCAGGACGGGGACGATGGGATGGATCCCCAAGTCCCTAGTTTTTCAAGCCAATTTTGGGGATGGCTAGGGTACGGCAAAGGGGACGACTATATAAAATATAGGAAAGATTTAAAATATATAGGGAAATTTAAAATATTCATATGAAAACATGGATAAAGCATGCATAATATACATTATAGAACCTTAACATATAACATTTGTGTTCAAAATTCATTATCAATACTCAATATGCATTCAAAATTCAGAATTCATTGTCAATATGCATGTTAATTGTGATATTAAAAAATAACATACAACTTACAACTTTTTACATTTTGCAATGAGTAGATTAAGTTTATTTGTTCGGGAGTGGACAAACATCTCTTTCCTCACTTAGGGTATAAATATTATGCACTTCATAACAATCACTCACATTTCAATTTATGGTTATAATCATCCGTACTGATAGCATATGAATTTCACTGTTTTGGAACAAAGTTAGTGGTTCCAATCATTATTATTCAAAAATCTGGACTTACAAAACAATTGGAAAAAAAATAATAACCCAAGAGCATTCCTGAAGAAAAGAAAATTTAATGACATCGCATTTGCAGTAATTTTGTTGAACACAAATTTACATAAAATCAGTGTTACATACTACATGAATGATATCAACAAATCCTGTTAAAGAATAGAAATATGTACAGTAATCAATGTGCTTACTGATAAAGCATCAGCATCAGCAACAAAAATTCTCACAAGACCTTTTCAGCCAACAAGGTAATATAATCAATGCTTCAATTCTGAGAAGTGTAGTCATTAATTTCCATCATTTATGGGGTTCCCTGCAATTTGCAGAATCAACTCCTGATTGCTTAACACTTACTGCAGAGATAAAGAACTGCTGTACCTTCAGCAAATAAGCATATACCAAAATGCAAATAATGACACTCATCCAAATATTCTAACAATAAATAGGTTGTCCTTTCCAAATGGTAGATGAAGTGCATGGCACTTCATTTATTGTATGGGTTGACAAAAAGAATCACCTAGCATCTTCTATACTCTTTACTCATCACAACTATTGACAATTTGACCCTACCATAGATTGTTATCCATATTCTCACCGGACCCTTGCGATCGTGAATGTTACCAAGTTTTTCAGCCTATGAAATTTGTTGGATGGACCACATACCATACAACCAAACAAAGCATTTAGACTTTTCATCCCATGGAATAATTTCAATCACATCTTTTACAATGGATCTTTTCCTTTGACAAAGCTTTTGATACATACTCATCACCATTCTTACATCTAGCATCTTTGTCAAGGCTGGCAGCTGTCACTAGGTTAAATATTTCTTTCCATTTTCATTCCTGTGGTCTGGGGATCTGATATCCACCAGCGTGATGGGCATCTATGAACCAGCTGATAGCTCAAAGTCTTGGAGTCAACCATTTTGTCCCTAATATCAGCTAAAGGAACTTTCCATTGTTCATTATTGTGCAGAATTTTAGGCACAAGTTTATGCAGAATCTTGCAAACATCCTGACCTTCAAGTTTATCAGCAGACATTACTGTCAAGCATTCTGCTGTTTTTTGCCCAACTACATCAAATGCACCAATAGTTCCTTCTAAAGGGCTTTTAGAAAATTAAGGGTTTGAGGTAGGGGACGGTCGGGGGACGTCCAGGAGTCCCCTGGCTGTCCCCTGCCTCAAACCCAAACATCCCCAGGATTTTGGGATGTTTCCTTGGTTTTTTGCAATTTTGGGGACGTCTAGGCTACACATCCCCTAGCCGTCCCCTCGTCCCCCGGACAAGGACGAGTGTTTTTGGACCACGGACGCATCTCCGAGTAATGCTACTTAATACTACTAGTCTACTCCAATTGCACTTCCACTTGCATCACAATCAACTTAAAAAACCTTGTCAAAATCTAGGAATGCTAGCATTGTTATTCTATCACCTTATTTTTAGTAACTCAGTTTTTATTTGATCTTGATGTCCACTCGAATTCCTTCATGTCTCCCCTCATGGTGTCAATTAGTAGCACACAAATGCTACTAACCCATAGAAAGATCTTACCTCTCCAACATTTATTGGTGTAAGCCACTCCACAATGGCTCTTATCTTTTCTAGATCCATCTTCATACCTTTTATTGAGATTGCAAATCCCAAATATGCTAACTCTAATTTCATGAAACTACATTTCTTCATATTAATCAGCAAATTCTCTAATCTCAACCTTTGCAACACTAATAAGATATTTTGTAGGCAATCCTCTTTAGTCTCACTGAAAATCAAATATCATCCAAGTAAACAATCGCAAACTTACACAAGTATTGCTTCAACACTTCATTCATCAACTTCATAAATGTGCTAGGTGCATTAGCCAACCCAAAGGGCATAACCAACCATTCCTATAGTCCCTCCCTCCCTTGTCTTGAATGCAATCTTCCATTTGTAGCTCCTCTTTTAGGTCTAGCTCTTTTACACACAATTAAAGCCTTGTGTATTAAGGGAATCAACATATTTTTGCTTATTGGGTGGCTCACCATACAAGTTATATTACTCTTAGATGTTTGAAAAAGTTGTTCAATGTAATGTCCCTAATAGGAATATTATTCGTTTTATTCTAAATTACCCATTTCCAAACAAATAGATGATTTAGAGAGTACCTTAGTTTGATTTAATCCCTGCAAACAAGTTAGAATTCAATTACAATAGTAACTTAACAATTAGGATAGCATCATTAGTAACTCTAGTCAATTTGCTAAACTGATTATGACCCCCTTTGAGGATGCTCAATCGCAAGGGAAGCATGGAAGAGGACGGTCGGAAGGGGTATCTCCATGGACCTCATGTGGCGCATGCCATTCATATGAGGTGGCCCTTACCTCATGTGGTGCATGCCATTCATATGAGGTGGCCTCTTACCCCATGTGGCACATGCCATTCATGTAGGCTGGCTAAATGAGGGTCCCCCGTCCTTCCGTCTTCTTCCATTCCTTTGAGAATGACTCCTCTATATTGTTGTTCCACGATACGAGGAGTGAGATTGCGAAAGGTGTCCTAGTAGCCAACTCTCCTAGACCCAAAGGCAGTACCCTTTGAGACAAAGGCAAGTACCCCCTTGGCCCATGTGGGCTCATCTTGTCCCCCCTCGAGTGGCGTATCTAGAAGAGGCCCTCTTGCCGTAATCCCTTGGAAACTCTCCCTTCTCCCATCTTGGAAAAACAATGTGCACATTAGATTAATTAATTTAATACTTAAAATATGAAGAGTATATTATCACAAAATAATTATACACTATTGTATAGATCACTAAGTATATTTGATCAATCTACTACAATTCTACATAGAAGATTTATCACAATATTAATTCATAAATCTGAACTATAAAACACTTATGTTATCTACTACAATTTGAATCATAATTATATTCTATTAATTATCATCATAAAACTTCATCATACTAACTATAATCTTCCCTATATTAAAAATAAACTATGATTATATTAAATTAAAACATGGATCAGAATTACCACTGCTGCTGACTGTTTATTCCCTTTGTCCTTATTCACCATCATTCCTTTTTTTTTCCCTATTACTCCACACAATTCTTTCTTTTTATATCTTCATTATTCAAGTGAAAAGATACATCTCTTAGAAAAGAGATACCCCTCTAAAGAGTCATCACCTTTTATGAAGAAGTGATCGCTGCTTTTGAAACTAATTCATAATCCCTTTTTATTTAAAATAAATGGTTATTGCTCTCTCCCCAATATAATCGCTGCTTTTATTAACATAGGTGCTGCCTTATATTGAAACGCAGCCTCTTAGTGATGATCTTAATTCACCTTTTAATATAAATTATTGCCTTGAATTAATCACTGCCATTAAGAGTAATTAGTATAGGAATCCGATCTTTTAGGATTCCCTTATTTGCTGTTGGTATATGTTATTTAAATATTTTCTGTTTGATATATAATAATTAATATTATTTTATATTGTTTTTTTCTTGTAAATATTATCTTTATTATTATGATATTTATAATTATTAATATTAATTACTATGATATTCATATTATAATTATAAATGTTATCTATGATAATTAGAATTATAATATTTAAATTGTAATTACTCATTTATATTTTAATATTCATTTGACTTTGTTATTTGTATTTTAATATTTCATATTTGGTGTTACAATTTTAGGGGACATGACATTCAAGCATTGCTTTAAAGGATTTTTTATTTTCTTGAGTCATGACAATATTACCCTATGGAGACACCTTTTGATTGAGGTGGGATTGTTCACCTTGTTGCTTGTTTATGTGAATGTCAAGCTTTACATATATTGGATTATGATCTAATTTCAGCTCTATAGGGTGGTCACCAACTAACACCATCAACCTCAAAATATAGTTATGTGAGCAAATAACATAGTCCACCATGTTTTGGCCATTGTAGGTTTTGCAGGTGATGTTGCCAAAATTGGAAGGCGATTCTAAAAAAGATCAAAACCAGTCTCTTGCATTGGACTTTGAGATGGTTATCTACTATTAGAAGGATCGCCCTAATTAAGTTTATCCTTCAAGCTATACCTATTTACTCCTTTGCTTCTGTGGCGACTCCTAAATCTATCCTCAAGGATATTATATAATACTTCAAGTTCTTTGGTCTAGAGAAGAGAAGTGGTGTCTTCTTAGGTAGGATAAAGTTTACCAGCCATGAGATCATGGTGGCTTGGGATTGAGGAAGGTGAAACTGGGTTGGCCACCAAGCTCCTTGCACATTTGTGTACTGAATCTAAATGCCTATGGAGTTGGCTCCTAACTACTAAATATTTTGGCGCTGATCATGAGAAATCTAATGTGTCCAACAATGGTAGAAAATATGACCAAAGTGATTGTGTATTAAACACTAGATGAAACTCAAGGGAGGGTGGCAAGTTTAGCTAACATGCATTATCATCCACCTACTTGGTAATATGTATGGCAAATACTACAAAGGAGTGAGTTCCCTATTTAGGCCTTGATGCCTCTCTTTTTGAATATGCAACCATACTTTTGTCTCCCACTTGAAACTATTGCAAGACATGATGCTGCTCATGTCACTAGTTCACTACATGATCTCAAGAATCTGTTGTAAATGTGCAAAATCCTCTCAAAGAATCTAGTTGCCTTATCCAACTCCTTTTTTGCAAGGGGTGATACCTCATTTAACTTGACAAGCAATACTACATAAATGTGTGCCAAGGGTTGGAACACAAGGCAGACCTAGAATGGGTTGTGTCCCACAAAGTAATGAAAAGCATGAACATAATTTTGTTGGACTAGGGCGTATAATGCTACTTTCTCCAAAGTAATATTTGCAGCGAATTTATTTGTTATTACTAGAGTTAAAAGATTGTTTAATGAATTGTTTATAAAACTCAAGAATTACTATTTGTAATATACAACAATATCAAAATAGATGTAAAGAAACAATTTAAATTTCAGCATGTATGAATTTTAAAGTAAATAATTAACAGATGAATCTAAATAACACAATCAAAGAATTCAACCAAATCTACTCTAGAATCATATATATATTGGATTTCTAATATTTTCAATAATAATAGATAAAATCTGAGTTCCATAGTTTACAAACTCAAACTCAACTAGGACCTAGCATACCAAAAATTTCCAACTCAGCAACTTAAAAAATACTTAAATTTCTTTAAAAACATAAACTGTATGCAAAACACAGTTGTTCTTAGTTATAAATTTATGCAAAATACGTAATGTCCTACCCTTACAGATCTTTCTAAAACCATCTGTCACAAATTTAATTTAAAAATCAAAACGATGAGTAGTTAAAATCATGAAAATCATTTAAAATAGTGTCATGTCCCCTTCTCAAGTGTAGGTCCAATGAAGACCCCTTGCCTATTAATGGAGTGGTGAAAGGGAAATAATTTAATAATTTAAGTTGTCTAAAAAGTAACTTTAAGTTATATTCTGAGAAGGCAACTTATGATTTATTATTAAAATAAAAGTTGTTTTATTTCAATAGAGGGACCAAAAGTGACACTAAGAATGGAGTCCAAATTCAAAAACAAAACTTTGGAGGTAAAAAGGTTAAAAAGGAATAAAATAATTAATTTTCCTTGAACAGTGTATATGAGGGGTTAAGGAATGGAGAAGGTTAACATTTTCATATTCCAAATCCATTTCTCTTGAGATTGAACATTGTTCATCTTTTCTACCTAAATAATGGATTTGAGGACAAAAACCCTTTGGCAAATAATGGATTTAAGGACGAAAACCCTCCTATTCATTTGAATAATTCCATCGAAGAATTATCATTTTGCTGATTAGATGCAGAGTTTTTCAAATTCCAGTTATTTGATTGTATGGAATTTTCAATATATATTTCAGTTTGGTGTGGAGTTTCTTGCTTGATCTATGAGATGTTATTATGCTAATGATTTTCATTATTTATGAGATCCCAATGTTGAAGTTACTAACATTATTTGGTTTGTATTGGCTGGTTGTTCCTTTTATTCCAATTGTGCAATGTCCCCGTTTTCCAGCTCGCCAAAATAATATTAATATATTTAATTATTTAATGTTGCCTAGCAAAAGTTCAAATATAAAGGTAATATAAAATGATTAAATATTATTGGGTTATAAAGTGACAGTGAGAAATATTAAAAGGTTTAATTAATAAAGTCACTTTATAATATTGTGTTAAGTGATTTACGTGGGAAAACCCTAAAAAGGCAAAAAGGAATTATAAAAAGGATTTGAGAGCTCATTCTATCATATTTTGGATTATTATCTTATGTTGGAATTTGTATTTTCTGTTGGAGCTCTTCGAAGTTTGAAACCCTAGGTGGGAATTCCTACGGGTTCCAATTTCGGTGGTGAAAGATTCCTCCCTAGCTGGCAATTGGTGGATTCATTCAGGATTCACATTTGAGCTACAACGGCTGGTGATCGATTAGCTAATTTGTGAGTCTTGCCAAGCAAGACAAATTATCTGAGATTAATTTGAGGTTTGAGTTTGGTTTCCAATTTGTAGGGTTTTGCCCTTGCAATCTGGGTGCCACACTTCCTGCAGTTTGGAGTTTATATTTGCCATCAGGAATTTGAAGGGATTGCACTCCAGTTTGGGCTTTATTTCTGCACTTTGTGAGAAGGGCGAATAACTGGTTATTTGACTGGGTTGACTTATTTCATATATCTTAAGTTTCTTTCATTACCTTCAGTGAGTTTACTTTTACCCAAGTGCTGGGATTATTCTGCTTATTTGAGCAAGGACGTGGGTATTTTTGGAGGCCGTGAGCCTTCTTCAGGAGGATGTTTTGATACCTGAGAGAAGTGATT
Source organism: Sequoiadendron giganteum (assembly GCA_007115665.2). Lineage (NCBI taxonomy): Eukaryota > Viridiplantae > Streptophyta > Pinopsida > Cupressales > Cupressaceae > Sequoiadendron > Sequoiadendron giganteum. The sequence continues at coordinate 514,368,410 of CM021106.1, read as the reverse complement.
CACTTTGGCAGCTTCTGAGCATTCTTTGACAGTCTGAAATCAGTCTTAGAGAGGCGGGGCATCTTTGTTGGGCAGTTCATGGTCGTTTGGAGGAGCTAAGTGCTCAGAAAGGGGGACGTGAGTCCTGTGGAGGAGTGCGCCTGATTTAAGGGTCTGAAACCACCTTTTAACACCAGTAAAATAACTCATACAAGGTCATTAGAGTTTATTATACCTAGACGTGGGACTGAATCAACATTCTGGGCGGCTATCATCATTCTCAGGTTCTTTGCAGACCTCAGCATGCATCTTCCAGGTCTGGAACTTCTTGTATCTGCCTTTACAATTGCTGTTATAAGTTCTGAACTGTTGTAAGTTTTTCTGAGCAGCATATTCTTGCATATAAGTCCCATGAAGTGTCTACTGGCAGTCCATAAACTAGTGCAGTTCAGGTCTGATATATATTTTTGAGTGTATTACATTCCTATGTGTATGCAAGATCATGTAATGTCATTGTATAGATTGCTTAAAGTCTGAGAAATAAATCTGCTGTAGCTTTCTGAGCATCTGTGCTTGTAAATCAGTCAATTAATCACTCAGAATATGCTGTTAAAGCCTGTGATATTACACTGTATGCGTCATACTGTAACCATTATCAGAGATGTCATATTGGTTATAGTTGTGTTCAGATTTTGCATTTGAAAGACTGAATTCCTTCTGAGAATTGTACCAAGTTTATTATTCAGTCAAAAGGGTCTGAAGTTTATCTATGTTTCAGTCATGTGATGGTATATCCAATGCACAAAGCTTATATGGGTTTGTACATCAGTTTAGCGAATGTGTTTCTTTGAAGTTCATTACCTTTCATGCAAGGCAATGTGTTAAATTTGATAAAATAGAACATATATCAAACTAGCACAATCGCAAAAATTTCACACATTCCGAGAAGGGTATTTTACAAATTGTAACCTTTTAATTAATTGTTTACAGCTTTATTAATTATACTAAGTGAGACTAAGGCAACAAATATTGCTTATACTACTTCAGCCGCACCATCTCTAAGGCATTGTAATGTCCCCTTCCAGTTTAGCAGGCCGGATGATGTAATGATTTATTTAATTCCCGTAAGTCATTAAATAAATTAAGGGAATTAATGTTTGATTAATTAATATTATTTTTCCAAAAGCCAATATTACGAATAATATTAATTAATTAATAAAGTGACTTAAGTGGGACTTAAATAATATAAAGTCACTATTTTCTCTCCTAAAGTAAATATTCAAATATTTAAATATTTGTGAACGGTTATTTCACGAGAGGCTAAATAAGGTGCATTTGGGAATGAATTAATCATCATTGGGAGTTTATTTCATTTATTTTTCTGATAACTTTCGGGCTTGAGGATTCATGGGTTTCGGTGGTGAAACGAATCCACCCTAGCCATTGGAGTTGTGCAATTTCATGAGTCTTCTTTGGAGAAAAAATTGCAGTTCGATTTATACAGGTTAATCAATTTGGTCTTCCAGTCTGAGCAATCAATATTGAATATTATTCAGACTGATCGATTATACTGTCATTATCCAGCCTGATCGACTATGCAGAGGAAATATTCTAACTTCCTAGTTGATTGATGCAACACTTACTCAGAAGTTATTTGGGCTTGTTCGACGATAACATACTTATCTCAGTTTGAGGCGGCTCATGTTATTATTGGCATTCACATATTATAATTGGTAGTGCATATTTTTTTTATTTTTTATTTTTAGACTACAGGAATCAAGTAGCACCCCTATAAACTGCAGTGCGCCTGGTAAACTTTTTTCATGTGACCGGTGACGCTAGATTGACATACCCTCCGGTACCACAGGTTTGGGGATAAACTAGACCTCCTGACCACTTGCCTACAATAGGAAGCTTTAGCCAATCGAGCTAGGCCCCCCACCCCATAATCAACAGTGCATATTGTTATTGTTGGTGTTTCATATTATTACCAGCATACTAAACGATTATCTCATATTGCAATGCATTCAATTGGTACCTTATTCATATTGTAGTGGCTGCTTTTGGTGACGATTTGAATATTCAGCTAGCTTTTCACAAGCATTATTTGCATTATCACGTGATTTCTAAAGAGAACAATATTGTTTGTATTTTCTGAGTGGGAGAGTTGTTTTAGACACTGACTTCAGCATACATATGGAAGCCATTGATTGTCATTGGTGCGTGGTCATCTGAAGGGAGACATCGCTTATTAAGGGTGCGTGGAGATTTGAAGACAATCATCGCCATTATATTGGAGAAACTATAGCCTCATACTATCACACCATCATTCTGGAAGGATATCAAGCATATATATAGAGACGCCACAATTAGAATTGGGCCACACTAAAGCATCATCAGGACTTCTTGTTTGACCGCCACACTGGCATTATTGCCAAATAGCTACGCCAGTTCCACAATAAGTGTTTGTCTTTATCTGCACCAAGGGTCAAGCAATCAACGGAAGACCATTGGGATTCTTCATAACTCGCTATCCTTCCTCTTGGTCATCGTCCCACTTCAGGACAGCCGTGAATATTTGGAGGCTGAGGCGTTTCATATACCTGTTGTCTTATTACTGAAGACTATGCAAATTCAGGCGCTCTTTTATGTATTGTCGTGGTATTGAAGATTATACAATATATTTGTTGGAGTATAAGCTTAGACACGGAATTGCTATTGAATGATCATTTTTGTATAATCGATGAATATCTACAAATGTTTTAGTTACTGTTTGTAATCTGAATGTCATTCCTATGCAAACTTTTGTATCAAACTGGAGTATGAATGTTCAGAAATGTTTTATCATTGTGATTCCCATACTATGTAATGATGAATGCAAACCTAATGTTACTAGAAGAATAGTCTCTCTGAAAGTTCAGTACATGCAATTTCACCTTAAAAGCAATCCGATAGCAAATCATAACAGCAAGCAAGTAACTGTTTGGCAAAATGCTTGCATCTATCAAATTGTGAAAAATCGTAATAATCTAACCAACTTGGGCAAGGGTCTTTACAGTGGTATCAGAGCTGGTGTTCCTACCAGCCTGTCAGTTTCATGAGTGACAAAGAAAGGTGTACTAAAATAGAGAGATTAAGAAGCAGTGGCAGCCAACTCAAGTCCCTGAAGGGGAAACCGCCTCTGGTATTTTGGGAATACACCAAATATCTCCTTCTGGCAGTGGCACTGACTCCTCTGTAGGAGGTGGTGCACATATAGAGGCAGAGATGGGTGATAAGGGAGAAGATCAAAGAGGGGAGATCTCCTTAATGTTTTGTTGGTTGAGCAAAGGACAACAAATCAGCGCATGACTCAATTGATGGAGTTGATGACACAAACCATGCTCAATACCAATAACAATAACAATGGGAACAACTGAAATGGCCATAATGGAGGTAATAATGGCCGAGGTGCTAATTTGGTTAGTAATAGGCTGCCAAATCAGTGTGTTGCTTATGCTAGTTCTGGGCCCTTAATGCCTGTTTTTCCACCTAGAGTAGAGCCTTAGGAAGGCAATGAGCCTACAATGATTAAGTTGCAAGAACAACTCAGACAAGATTGGGTTGATGCACAATTGGGTTTTCAACATGATATCTCCCTCTATGATTATATAGACATGAGAATGACACATATGCCCAATAGGGGTAATCGAGAGCATCACAATGATCTTAGGAGGAAGGTTGGTAAACTGAGTTTTCCTTACTTTGATGGATCGAGGAAGACATCAGCTTGTGCGTGGGTTCAAAAAGTTGATACATATTTCCAATTGAATCCAATGCCTGAAGATGAAGCAATAAAATACGCTGCCATACATTTATATGGAGTTGCCCATGAATGGTGGCATCATGGAATGGTCTCAATGGGCCATGATCAGATCACCTCTTATGTTGAGTTTACCGAAAGGTTAATTGAGAGGTTTGTTGTCAAAGATCCTAAACTCCATTTCAAGGAGTTAGCCCAATTGAAGCAATGGGGATCATTGGACAACTACATTGCTGATTTCCAAAGACTTGTTGGTTTAGTCACTGATATTTCAGAAACGAGATTGTTGGTTTTGTTCATGCATGGTTTAATGGATCCTTTTAAGGGGTTGGGTCAAAGCTCTCAATCCTAGCTCGCTATAGGAGGCAATCAAAAAAGCTAGGGACATGGATTCCGCCAACCTGAAGAACAAATTTCAGTCCAAAGGTTCTTCCTCCCAGAAGGACGAAAGTGATAAGCCAATTCAAAAGGAGGGCCCCAAGAAAAACAGAATGGATGATGAGACTAGACAAGAGTTGCGGAGAAAGGAATTATGTTTCAACTACAGAGAGCCTTGGGAAACAGGGCATAGGTGTCTTGGTAAGGGCAAGGTACATTAAATAGAGATTGTATCAAATAGTGAGGAAGAGAAGAAATCTGATCATAACTAGGGCAGCGAACATGGTGAGTCAGATGAGGAGCAGTTGGGAGCCAATGAGTTGCCACCTAAAGCAGTGAAGGGTGGTACTCTTGCTACTATGTTTGGTACACCGAAATTCAACTCTTTTAGAGTGTGTGATGTGTTACAGAGATAGAGGGTCACAGTTCTAATCAATAGTGGGGCTACCTACAACTTTATAGACTCTGCTTTGGTTATGAGGAAGGGTTTGCAAACTGTGGAGCACGAAGGTTTTAATATCATGGTTGCGGGTGGATATCAAATCCCTTGTGGGTAGAAGGTTCCACAAATGAGCATCACGATAGGTAACTATACTATTACCGATGATTTTTATGTGGTAGACTTAGGAGACAGCAAGGCTATTTTGGGCATCCAGTGGTTACACTCACTTGGGAAGCATTCACAAAACTTCCAAACCATGGAATTCAAGTTTAAGGTAGATGGTAGGAAAGTTGTCTTTAGGGGAATGTCTAATGGTGCTCCTAGAGTTGTCTTAGCAAAAAGAATGGAGAGCATTTGTAGTCATGACAATTTGCATGAACATGAGAAGAGGTATGAGTCACAAATTTATGTTTGTATACATAGTTTGCATCATGGGAATCATGAGTCATCTCTTTTGGAGAGCCCATTGAAGGCTCAAGTCATGGTTATGGATGAGATAGTTCAGCACACATCTTGTGGACCCGCCAGCAGTGATATGCATGCATGTGTTGATGGAGACATTTGTGATTCGGATCTGATTGGGCATTCAGCCATCTTTGAGGAGTTCGATGTGTCTACTTGTGTTGGAGATTCATTGATCGAGTATGGGACCCCCCAAATTTCAAAGCAGTTGGCACATGTCATAGAGACATTTGATGGTGATGGGTATATCTTGAGAACAGCAGCTGATTGGATGTACTGGAAAGGGTGGGATCACTGCTTCAGCATTGGAAGTTGGTATGATGATGAGCTCCTATCATCATAAGACATTGGAGGTACCATTTGCGCTATCATAGGCATGATTTTCAGTTTTCTTGGTGTTGTTCTGATTTATACCAGCAGCCTAGTAAGGGTTGGTATGTTTTTTTGTGAGCTTGTGATGGCTGTTTTTCACATCCATAGGAAATCATTCAGAGTGGGATGGATAGTTGAGGATGGTGACACTATGAGAGATATCTATCTCTTCATTTCCAATGGGTGTGATGGTGTAATGATTTTGAATCCAAGGTTTTGGTGTAATTGGTATACTACTCCACAAGAATCACAATGAGTTGCCTCACAACTCTTGGCATGGTAATGATTGTATCAGAGTGGAGCAATTAAGGACTTGGTATAGGTGGTCATGCTTCCAAGATCATATCAAACATCACTTGTTGGTAGACTTAGCACTGGTGGTTGAGGGTTATGCGTCCTTGTTCCTACAGCTACTCAGGCAAAATTCATGGAAGGGGAGCAGAATTTTGGAATTTGGGGATTGGTGCCGAATTAAATTCGTGTGTTGGGCTAGATGTGCTTTATAGCTGGCCACCAGAGCTCACTTCACATAACATTCTTCATATTCTCTTGGAGAGATGCAACCACTAGTTGAGGAATAGAGTAATCACAAAGTACTGGATTGGATGGAGATACTTGTCACTTGACAGTATTTTAGAAGATACAGGGGTGCAATTGCTTGTGGGCAAGCAATTCCAGGAAGGGGGAACTGTAATGTCCCCTTCCAGTTGACAAGCCAGATGATTTAATGACTTATTTAATTCTCGTAAGTCATTAAATAAACTAAGGGAATTAATGCTTGATTATTTAATATTATTCTTCCAAAATAAAATATTATGAATAAGATTAATTAATTAATAAAGTGCCTTAAGTGGGACTTAAATAATATAAAGTCACTATTTTCCCTCCTAAAGTAAATATTCAAATATTTAAATATTTGTGAACAATTATTTCACAGGAGGCTACATAAGGTGCATTCGGGAAAGAATTATTCATCATTGGGAGTTTATTTCATTTATTTCTCTGAGAGCTTTCGGGCTTGAGGATTCATGGGTTTCGGTGGTGAAACGAATCCAACCTAGCCTTTGGAGACGAAATTGCAGTAGTTCAATATATACAGGTTAATCAATTTGGTCTTCCAATCTAAGCAATCAATATTGAATATTATTCAGACTGATCGATTATATTGTCATTATCCAACCTAATCGATTATGCAGAGGAAATATTCTAACTTCATGGTTGGTTGATGCAACACTTACTCATAAGTTATTTGGGCTTGTTCGACAATAACATACTAATCTCAGTTTGAGGCGACTCATGTTATTACTAGTATTCACATATTATAATCGGTCGTGCATATTGTTATTGTTGGTGTTTCATATTATTACTGGTAAATTGAACGATTATCTCATATTGCAATGCATTCAATTAATATCCTTATTCATATCATGACGGCTACTTCTGGTGACGATTTGAATATTGAGCCAACTTTCACAAGCATTATTTGCATTATCACGTGATTTCTGAAGAGGCTGATATTATTTGTATTTTTTGAGCAGGACAGCTGTTTTAGACGTTGACTTCAGCATACATATGGAAGCCATCGATTGTCATTGGTGTGTGGTCATCTGAAGGGAGACATCACTTATTAAGGGTGCGTGGAGATCCAAAGACAACCATCGCCTTTATATTGAAGAAACTACAGCCTCATACTGCCTCATACTGTCATGTCGTCATTCTAGAAGGATATCGAGCATATATATGGAGACGCCACAATTAGAATCGAGCCACACTAAAGCATCATTGGGACTTCTTGTTTGACCGCCACATTGGCATTATTGTCAGATAGCCATGCCAGTTCCACAGTAAGCATTTGTCTTTATCTACAATAAGGGTCAAGAAATCAACAGAAGACCATCGAGATTCTTTATAACCCGTCATCCTTCCTCTTGGTCATCATCCCACTTCGAGACAGCCGTGAATATTTGGAGGGTAAGGCATTTCATATACCTGTTGTCTTATTACTGAAGACTATGCAAATTTAGGTGCTCTTTTATCTATTGTTGTGGTATTGAAGATTATACAATATATTTGCTAGAGTATAAGGTTAGACACGTAATTGCTATTCAATGATCATTTTTGTATAATCGATGAATATCTACAAATGTTTTAATTACTGTTTGCAATTTGAATGTCATTCTTGTGCAAACTTTTGTATCAAACTGGAGTATGAATCTTCAAAAATGTTTTATCATTATGATTCCCATACTATGTAAAGATGAATGCAATTGCAAATCTAATGTTACTAGAAGAATAGTCTCTCTGAAAGTTCAATACATGCAATTTCACCTAAAGAAAACCAGTAGCAAATCATAACAGCGGACAAGTAACTGTTTGACAAAATGCTTGCATCTGTCAAACTATGAAAAATCGTAATAATTTGACCAACTTGGGCAAGGGTCTTTACAGGGATATTGTTGAAGGAGGCACTACTCTATGGGTGGCAATTAATATAAAAAAAAACAAAAAACAAAAATTACATGTTGCTGGCCGCCTATATTAGGGAGGCTATGATCCCTCTTATGAAGGCTGCAATTTATTAGTAAGGGATGCGATTCATATATAAGCAGATGTTGTTCACAATACTAACTATTATTTGGGATGTTGTGCCCTTTAAAGGGGTAACAATATTTGACCTTTGGTTACTTGAGGGATATCAAGGACATAGCAGCTTGGTTTTTGCTCTTCTACATTTGATCAACCATACTATTGTGAGTATTAAGTCTAAATTTGGGTTTAGCTTATATTTCAGATTTTGACATTGTATTTCTGCAATTGGCAATCTGTCAAACAGTTCGTAGAATAACATTTTTACTGTAAATTTTTGTGTGATTTTCCGTTAGAGATATTATAATATTTGAATATTATAAGTCTAGATGACTATGCCGCCACTTCATTAAAAATCTCTTTTCATTTCTGGCATTTCAAATTTATAACAATACCCTGTGCAGTTCTCTTCCAGATTCAGTAGTTTCCTTTGTGATCTGAGATTTGAAACTTCTACAACTAGTCCACATTGTTCTATTGATTATTGTTGTGCTTGTAGCTTATGGATTCAATTTACCAATGAGAAGATATTGAAGTTGAAACTTGTAGAGTGGACAAGAAAAATTGTTTCTACTTGGGAGACTACCTCAATCAATCCCCTAGGTGGTATATTTTAACCTCAACTATGCAAAATGGAAATTTAAAAAATTGTAATCGCTAAGAGTGGGTGTCTACGGTGTGTGCAAACTGCCAAGTATTGCAACTACCTACTAAACCCTATGGGATGTCTAACACTATCATGATGTTTGTTTGTGCAATGGAGGAGTTTTTGGAGGTGAATTTACCAAAGGATACCTAGATAAATAGATAACAAATGATAAGCAAGGTATTGGTAATGGAAAAAAGGTAAAGTTGTTAGCAATGGCTATGGCAAACAAGTTGGGGTGTAGGTAAGACCCAAAAAACTAAGAGGAATATAAAAGAAGATTCAAAATAGATAGTACGAGGAAGAAAGCCAAAGCAAGTGAGAGAGCTAGAGAGTAAGCTCAAATGAGGATTAAAACACAACTTTATAAAATTTGAACTGGGGTATCCATTTGAAAAAAGTAAAAAGGCCAAAAGGTTGAGATTTTGAACATCTGGAAATGATTTGTGTGCATGGTCACTAGCGCAACTATGGTGGCAACCTAGGCCACCACCACGATTGTGTCAGTGTCCGAGTGAGAAAAAACTACAATCAAAGTCGAAAATGGATAGGGGTTGAGAAATGGAGCAAATTGCCATCTTGGTGAGGGAATTGTAATCATAAAATCTGAATGTATTAATGTGAAAGAGGCAAACGCTCTTTATAGATTTTATAATGAAAAGAACAAAGAAGTTTCTAAAAAGAATTGAAGCAAACTGAAGCAAACAAAAGAATAGAAACTATCCTAATTTACAATATTGACCATTAAATAAAATATCTAAATATTAATCTAATACCCTCCCTTCATGGTCAATCTATCAACTACACCAAGGTGCCCCCTAAATTTGACAAACTTATCCGGGCTCAAAGACTTGGTGAGAATAACAGTAGTTTGATCCTCAGTTGGAACATACTGCAATACCACCATCTTCGACAAGTTGGCGAATGAAATGACAATGAAGTTCAACATGCTTGGTCCTTTCATGGAAGACTGAATTTTTGGCAAGTTTCAGCACCCCTTGATTGTCACAGTACAAGGGAGAAGGCCCAGCTTGAGACATTCGCACGTTAGAAAGCATCCTTCGAAGCCAAACTGCCTCACAAGCTGCTTTAACAGTTCCCCAGTATTCAACTTTAGTCGAGGAAAGACCCACTGCCTCTTGCTGGTCCATGTAACTGCACCTATATCCAAACTGAAAACATATAGAAGTAGACTTCTTGTCATCAATAGAACCTGCACAATCTGAGTCTGTAAAATCAATCAGCTTAGGATCTTTGCGCCTGCCATACAAAATGCCAAAGCGGAAGTGCCTTTCACATATCTCAGCACACACTTCGCTGCAACCCAATGTTCAACTTTAGGGGCTGTCATGAAGCGAGAGATGTAGCTCACAGCAAAACTAAGATCAGGTCTAGTAGCAGTGAGATAAATGAAGTTGCCTACTAGTTTCTTGAATGTCGATTCATTTTGCACAGGTGAATCTGATTTTGCTGATAGTTTTAGTCCTTTCTCCATAGGTGTAGATGCAGGTTTGCAATCATTCATCCTGAACTTATCAAGCAGACTGTGGGCATACTTGGACTGGGAGATAAAGATGCTACCAACTTGTAATGCCCCCTGTGGGATTTCCTCTAGCTTTGCAATTTCAGGAAACAATTATGCTTGGAAGGGATTGTATGACAACTTCAAGGGTTCGATTATTAAGTCTTTTTTGAATATGGGATGCTTTACTAGGCAGTGATACATTTTCTATCTGATGCAAATTCTAGTCTTATATTGCAAGAGAAATCGGTTATGGAATCAAATATATATTCCAATATGTAAGGGGTCTAATGATATATATTTTTAGTTAAGTGGTGAAACATAGCAGTCATATTAACTTCTACATACATAAAAATATATATAATTAGACCCCTTACATATTGGAATATATATTTCATTCCATAACTGATTTCTCAGAAGTAAATGTAATCAAATCTTATCAAATTTGGATCTTAAAAAACATATGGAAATTCTAAGTCTGAAATTTTGTGTAAGAATTCCAAGTCAGATTTTACTTCTTGTATTTCAAATGCGCTGATTGCAGAACATTTATTAATTTCAATGTTTTGCAAATGAGGAATGAACTACCTTTTGTATGAGGGAGACATGCCTCAAGGAGAGACGCGTCTCATGAGAGGACGTGTCCCTTGAAAGCGCGACTTCCCTCAACAACCCTGAATCATACTATGTTTACCATAAACATCAATGTGTGCTTTAACAAGCAGCGATTATATAAGGTGCATTCCGATTTGATTCAATTGCAAATTTCGATCATCATTTCCAGAAATTTGAATAACTTATTTTCATGGTTTTATATTTTAAGAACAGTTTGGTTAAATATAAATGATGATGATGCATGAATGCAATCATCATTTATATCTGACCGAAGCTATCTTAAATCAACAAGGAGCAACCCTTAATTTCTCATGTCGTCCAGGCAATGTAAGATGTCGCCCGACAGTGAGCAAATGCTTAGCATTGAAATCTATTAGTAACTAACGCATCCATTCTTCCATGTCATGTCACCAGTAATCCTAAATCCTTCGATGATGTCCACCATTTCCTGTTCTCCTTCCTTTATAGCCGCCCAAGGGTCTTTTGGACGCGACTCTTCATGCAAGCAATGCTTGATCTGGTCAGCGTTTGGCTTGTTTGTTACCTATTTCTTTTAGTTTTATATTATATTTTATTTTATTTTATTTTATTCCAATTAATTTATCATATAAATTATTATATTATAGTGCCTATCATTATTATTTGTGTATTTATCTTAAATCTATATAATTTAATAATATAAATAATGGTTATGATATTTAAGCTGTTAATCTATATTTATATATATTTATATTCAATAATTTTATATTTGAATATTATAATTATAATTTTATCGGTGATAATTATAATTATAATGATATTTTAATTGTATTTCTTTATACTTGACTAATGATATTCTAAATTACCTTTTTCTATATTATTAAAAAATATAAATATATTAAGTGTATACTTATCTCAGATGCCCCTTTGTGATGGGGACACCACACATCTATCTGCCAAACCTCCACACCTAGACAATAATGAATAAGTCCCAAACCTATCATATCAAATGATTGACTGAGATTATGTTTGATCTCCTCAATCAAATGTTTTGAGCTGCCAGTGATGATAAGGTCATCAACATAGACAAGCAAAAGAATATCATCACCAGATTGTTTGACATACAAATTAGAATCAGAAGGACTCCTCTAAAAACATAATCAACGAGGTACTTATCAATTTTCATGTACCATGCCCGTGGAGCCTGTTTAAGGCCATAGAGTGCTTTCACTAGTCTACATACTTTGTGTTCTTTACCAACAACCTTGAAATCAGGAGGTTGCGACATATAGACTTCTTCCTGTAGATCACCGTTGAGAAATGCACTCATGTTGTTCATTTGATGGACTTTCCATCCAAACTGAGCTGCAATAGCGAGGACAAGCCGGATAGTACTCATTTTGGTTGTGGGAGCAAAAGTCTCCTCATAATCAATGCCCTCTATCTATGAGAACCCTTTGGCTACTAACCGAGCCATATACTTATCAAGAGTTCCGTCAGCCTTATACTTAACTTTATACACCCATTTGCAGCCAATAGGCTTCTTCCCAGGTGCAAGATCAAAGAGGACCCAAGTGTTATTCTTCAGAAGGCTATGATGTTCAACTTCCATAGCCTATTCCCACTTAGGTATGCTTTTAGCCTCCGAATATGTTTGAGGCTCAAAGATGTTGTGAAGGTTGGCCATAAGAGCAAAATTAACTGTATTAGGTTGCTTGCTTTTTTTCCGAGCAAATCTACCCTCAATCAATTCAGCATCATGGAGATCACTGATGGTTTTAGCATACCATTTAGGCCGAAGAGTAGTACCAATATCTAAAACAGGGGGAACAACATCACCAAGGGTGGTTGAAACAAAATCAGTTGGATTAGGATCCAGATTGTTTTGAGGGGCGGGTGGTGGAACATTATGTTGAGTTGCTTGCACAACTGCAAAATCCCTCCCATCATGTGGAGCTAGGGGAAGACAAAACACCCAAATCAGAAGCCTGCATAGACTGATCCTTAGGAGTCATAAGGGGAAGACTGATAGAAGGGCCCAGTAGTTTCATCAACCACAACATCACGACTGAAGATGACATGATCTATGTCGACATCAATTAGCCTATATGCCTTATGATTCTCACTATAACCAGTGAACATGATTTTTTGGCTTTTGGAATCCAACTTAGTGTGCTTGGCATCTAGAATCCACACATGAGCAATAGAGCCAAAAACATTCAGGTGGTTGATCTTAGGCTTGCATCCAGACCAAGCTTCTTCAGGAGTCATCTTAACGGCATGAGTAGGAGACTAGTTCAAAAGATAGGCTGCAATATAAACTGCTTCAACCCAAAATTTCTTAGGAACATTTCTATTCTACAGCATAGAACAAACCATTTCAGTAATGGTGCGATTGTGACACTCAACGACACCATTCTGTTGAGGGGTATATGGTGTGTCAAGTTGGCACTTAATGCCATGTGCAACACAGAAACTGGAGAAGTCGGAAGAATAAAACTCCCCCCCATTATCAGACATAAGAGTGACTATTTGAGAACTTGACTCTTTCTCAACTAAGGCCTTAAACTGCTGAAATATACCAAACACCTCTGATTTGTTTTTAAGAAAATACACCCACATTCTTCTACTAAAATCATCAACAAATATCAAAAAATACCTACAGCCAGTAATTGAAGGAGTGTTCATTGGTCCACATACATAAGCGTGAACCAACTGTAATACCTTGGAAGCTCGCCATGAGACACCATCTGAGAATGGAGTCCGATGTTGCTTTCCAGCCTAACAAGCTTCGCATACTCCATGATTCTAAGTCTAAATCATAGGTAGACCACCAACCAGATTATCTCTAGATAGCTAAGAGAGATAATGCATATACAAGTGCCCATAATGTTGATGCCAGAGGTTGCCGATGGAAGTGCTCTAGGCTGCCATAGCATGCTCTTGAGAATCACCAGAATCAACAAGTCTATACAGACCATGATCCTCAAGTCCCTGAAAAATTGTAGTGTGAATCTCTCTATCAACAATGTTGCATGTATGCATGCTGAACACAATATCTAGTTGAGGAGAGTGAGTCATGATCTGACTAACTGAAAGTAAATTTAGCTCCATTCCAAGTACAAAGTATACATCGAGAAATATTATATTTCTCCCTCTACAATGAATCTGCACGTTGCCCTTTCCGACAACAGTATACTCTTTGCCTCCTCCAAAGATAACAGAATCTTTGAATGGCGTATACTCAATGAACCAATCTCAACGATGAGTGAAATGTCGAGATGCACCTGAACCAATACACCAGGCAGAGGATTTAACAGGATCTGCTAGACTCTTGGCCATAAAGGCATAGAATGCAGACTCCTGCTCAGTGTGCTCTGCAACATACGCTTTAAGTTTAGACTATCCTTGCTTGGACTGTTCAAAAGCCAAGCGTTTCCGGAAATCCTTCTTCATGTGGCCATACTTGTGGCAATAGTTGCACTGAATGTTCTTCTTCTTGGAAGAGTCCTGGGATTGAGCTTGGTTGATCTGCTAAGAGGGTTGATTCTTGCCCTAATTCTTTTTAAATGTGTTGGCAGTAAATGCCTATTCTATGGAGGATGAACTAGCACTGCTACCAAACTGTTGTTTCCAACAATCTTGTTGCAGAAGTATGGTGCAAAAATCTGGAAACTTCAAGTCAACATTAGTTGAGTTAATGTTGAGCATCTCCATAAAGTTCTCATAAGATTTTGGCAAACTCTTCAGAGTGATGACTACCATATCTTCCTCCTCCATCTTCCGACCAATAGCCTCAAGCTGATCAAGAATGTCTTTGATTTTTGTCAAGTGCGCCTGGAGAGTTGTCTTCTCATCCATCATGATGAAGAACAACATGTTCTACAAAAAAAACGCTCGGCTCTTGTCGAATGTTTCATGAAGATCTCAGATTTCTTTAGTTGATTTGCTAGACAGAACCTGAGGCAGCTGATCATCGATGATCAATAATTTAATAAGCATCACAGCTTCCCAATTTTGCTCATCAATTTTTTCTTGATCTTTATCTGTCGTTGTAGGGCATGTCTTGTTGCCTAGAACAATCTAGTCAAGACACCGATACTCAAATATTGTCATCATACGCTGCTTCCAAGTGTTGTAATTGTGGCCGTTGAATTTTTGACTACCCTCCACCATAATGTGAGACAAAGAGGCCATTTTTCACAAGCTTGCACAAAAAAAATCCTCAAACAAATTCTAATAGAAAAGAGGCACAAAGCCCACAAACTCAGAAATCTATCCAAAATTGAAGAAAATCTCAGGTCGCACTAGTCAAACAGAAGAGTAGAAACCCTGGGTGCCACAAGAAAAGGCAAGAAATAAAATTCAGCAAAAACCCTCAAATCTGCAAAGCCCTAGCATAGGATCACGAATCTGGAAAAACCCTAGGTCGCACAATAACCACAAATCATGAATCTCCATGCCAAAAGGAACCAACGAAATTTAAAAAATCGTGCATAATAATAGCCCAGAAAATCGCGAAAAATGAAGAATCGCGCAGATTGCAGAGGTAATAAAATCCATCCAGAGCCACAATATTCAAAGAACCACGCACAGAAAAGGATGCAGTCACGATTTTTTAAAGAAATGCGAGAAAAGACCCAGCGTGAACAAGGAAAAAGCATGATTATTCACCAGAAAAATCTCCAAAAAATAGCCACGAAAGAAAAAATGACGCACAATCCTTTGCACAAAAAAAGAGTCGCAATTGTTCTCAAGAAAAGCCATGACCTTCACTTGATAAAGAACCACAATTTTTCTTTGCAAAAGAAAATGCGATTTTTCATCTAAAAACTGACATGATTTTTTTTTTCAAAAATCCGCAATTTTCAGAAGGTCGCCAGGAAAAATGTTTCCCGCTCTGATACCATGTAATGGTAAAATCTAAATGTATTAATGTAAAAGAAGCAAACGCTCTTTATAGATTTTACAATGAAAAGAATAAAGAAGTTTCTAAAAAGAACTAAAGCTAACTGAAGCGAACAAAAGAATAGAAACTATCCTAATTTACAATATTGACCATTAAATAAAACATCTAAATATTAATCTAATAGGAATTAGAACTCAAGAGCAAGCTAAATGCATCCTAAAACTTGCTATGGGAATGGGCACTTAAATGAGTGCTTAATATAGAGTCAAAATTGCTAAGTATGTGATTTCTGACTCTAAAATAATACATTTCATAAAAAGTTGTGATTTCAGTTCAAACTAATGCCTTGGCCTCTTACATTATCAGAATACCAAGTTTCAATGAAAACAAGAATGTAGAGGGAAATGCCATAGTTCAACTTCTCCTTTAGAAACAAAAATACACAAATGCATTTCCCAGACTATAATTGAAAAGAAGGTTGAGTCATATCCCAGCCATGACTAAGATGAATAGAATTTTAAGCTATGTGAAGTAGGTAAAAATGATATTTAAGTAGCACTACATTGGAAAGGAGTAGCAAAATAATGGCAAGATGGTATATAAATTGTTCTAGAGCACCTAAATGAACTTGGGAAGATGTTGGCAAAGCCATCACCACTGTTTACTCACAGGAATGGGTTCCAACGTACCACGAGAGTAAACGGAATTAACAAAACATAGACAAGTACAAACAATCATGAATGCATATCGCACAGAAAAATAGTACTTCATTTATTATTCAGCTAACCAAGTACAATTAGCCGTACTAGAATGTAACAGCATGTAACATAATATCATAAGTACCAACATAATGTCTCCCAACTATACTGACTCAAGTACAAATAGCTGTTGGCAGTGGTTGAGGAACTGACAATCACGATGCTTCATGACAACAACTAATCACCAGTCAGAGAATTAGTCTTCCCGAAACAACATGTACAAAAGTATATGAAATATTATAAACTAACTATAGTCTTATTTAAATATAATTAACTATGGCCGCCTATGATTGACTATGACAGACGACCGACTATGACCGACTACATCATCCCCCCCACAAAAGCAGTCGTCTTCCAGACGACAAAAAACAAAAAACGGGGGTACCTCTCAACCAATACTCACTCCCTCTTAGCCAATGTCTCTTTGAGAGTTGTGCTCAATGACCAACTGCTCTTGTGACTTTTGAAAGTAGTCCACCAACTTTTGCCTGGTAGTCTTGGTCGTCTCTACTCTTGGCCACTCGTGCAAGATAAAACTCTAAAAGAATTCGCCTTTGCATTCGGACTGCATACCTACAATCCTCTCAACTGGCTACTCTCGCTATACCGTGGTGGTTGGATGTATTGGATTGGGTAATTCAATTGAATCTAATGGGGGTTTGGGGGCAACACCCCCAGCGAGGTCAAGGGGTAGTGCCCCTTGCGGGGGTTTGGGGGCAGCGCCCCTTATGGAGGTTTGGGGGCAACGCCCCTAGTGAGCTCCCTGTCGCAGCACAGGACGAGGTCGAAGGGCAGCACCCCCGCCACCAAGGCCAATTTAAGGCTTGCCCCCAGCGGGGTCAAGGGGTAGTGCCCCTTGAGGGGGTTGGGGGGCATCGCCCCCAGTGGAGTCGAGGGGCAACGCCCTTAGAGCGCTCCCAGTTGCGGTACAGGATGAGGTCGAAGAGCAACACCCCCGCCGCCAGGGCCAATTTAAGGCTTTTGAAACCATACAAACCTCCATGGCACACCTCATTTTCATGATTTTTTTAGTGGCAAAAAATAATGTTGATAAAGCCTGAAAATACAAATTTGGCACTGTTCTTATTCCTCTTATTTGCGTAGCTTCCTTTTGCACCTTGTATGGCTTTATCTCTACTTTTGCTTGATCGGCTTGTCTCTTCTACTCGTATGACATTGTCATTCTGTACGGCCCCGATTTTGCTTAAACGTACCGTGCTTGCCTTAGTTTTTCTGCGCCTGATATTAATGATTCGTACGGCATCTTTGATTGTATGATCTCATACAGCCTTTTTACTCTCCTCAAATCGTACGGCCTTCAATTTGATGTTTCGTACGGCTTGCCAATTAACCACTCGTATGACTTTTGTAACCTTCAAGAATGGTAAGGCCTTTCTGATTATCTGATCTCATACAACCTTTCTACTTTTATAGTCTCGTACGGCACATGCTTTATTTACTCGCACGGCATAAACTCTAATTTGTACGGCATGATCTCCAACCCGTACGGCCACCTTTTCTTTCCCTCGTACGGTTGCTTGTCTTGAACTTCGTACGACATTCACTTCATTATCTCGTACGGACTTCTTATCACTTGTGGGCTTCTTCTCCTTTGAACTATTTGCAATTTCACTCGCCTTCAATCTTTCCTTTTTAGTTTTGTCCGTACATTGTACAGTGTACTTGGCTAGATTGTGTTGATCGTACGTCTCCCTCTTTGCCTTAGTTCGCCCAACTTTGTTTCCCTGTGCGGCTTCCTTCTTAGTCCATACTGATTTCGTAATATCTTTTATTTTTATTTTTATTTTTTCATTTTTCTGAATTTTTCAATAATTTTTCCTCTCTTTTCTCTTTCTTTATCTTTTTTTTCTCTCGTCTCTTTCTTCTCTCTTCGTCTCTTTTTTCTCTCTTTGTCTCTTTTTTCTCTCCTCGTCTCTTTCTTCTCTCTCTTCGTCTCTTTTTTCTCTATCTTCATCGTTTTCGTTTTTCTCTTCATCACTTTTTTTTCTAATTTTTATTTTTCTCATTTTCATTTTTTTCTCTCCTCATTTTTAATTCTTCTACTTTATTTTTTTCATTTTTTCCAACTTCCAACTTTTCCTTTATTTTTTCAATTTTTCCACTTTTTATCTCCATTATTTTCTCTTTTGCTATTTTTTCATTTTTTGACTCCGACACAATTTCTTCACCTCATACTTGTTCGGACTTGGGGGCTGGTGTATCGTCCAGTTCTAATAATCTTTATTTATACTCTCCGTACTCAACCAGTAATGTTTGGTTGGACATGCCCTTCTCCTATTCTTTGTACTCATTATACTTGACCGAAAATGTCTGGTTGTACTCTATGTACTCGGCTGAAAATGTTTGGTTGTACTCTTCGTACTTGGCCGAAAATGTTTGGTTGAACTCTCCGTAGTTGGCCGAAAATGTCTAGCTGGACTCTTTGTACTTGACCGAAAATGTTTGGCTGGACTCTCCGTACTTGGTCGAAAATGTTTCGTTGGACTCTCTGTACTTGGTCAAAAATGTCTGCCTAGACGTGCCCTTCTCCTCTTTTTCCTAGATTTCTCCAATCTGTAGCATGTTACACTCTCGGTGGAACACCTTGTAATCCTCCATTTGCCAATGAAATAGACCATTTAGGGAGCTTGTCTCATCCTTCAAGCAATTCTCGAGTTCAAGTACGCCATCAACGTTCGGTTCCATAGCCTTCCTCCCTTCGTTGACATCCAACTCCCCTCCGTCAGATTCTAATCCAGAGGATGCCAATTCTTCGCTCACGACCTGGTTCTTCAAGTCAATGATGTACTTCCACCCGTCACTCTCAATCGAGAGTGTGTTCCTCTTCCAATTACGATCTGCCTTGGTGGAATCAACCATCCTCGTCCCAACAGTGTGTCGTACACCTTCTGTAGTGGGATGACAACGAAGTTTAGTAGGAATGATTGTGTCCCGATTATTTACCTTATGCGCCATCAATGTTCCCAACGGCTTGATGTCGTGTTGATCGGCACCCACTAATTGGAATGTCAATGGCCAGAGTGTTGGCTTCTCAAGACTCTTCCATGTGTCTTCGAGCAGTACATTGACTCTCGATCCTCCATCGACGATATTGTTTGTCAAGATTTTCCCTCCGATCTCCATTTGTACGACTGCTGGCATCTTCTTGATGTTTGTCGTTAACAATATTGGGTTGATGCTTTGTTCATCATACGATGGTGGTTCTAGTACCAATTCTCTCTTTCAACCTTTCAATCGCTGGCATTTGTCATCACCGAGGACATTCGTGATCGCCAATCCCAACTATGGCAAGGTCTAGAGGTCGGTCACCTTTGTGGGTACGATGGTCTGCAATACCTATCATACGATGTTGTTTTCCGCCTCCGTCCGCCAAGAGGTGTTTGGATTCTCTAAAGTGTTTTGTGTTCCTTCGCCATCACCAGTTCCTCTTCTGCTTTTGCTTCCTTCATTTTGTGTTTCTCCATACGTGGATTTGGGTAGGTGGCCTTCATTTGCGCTCTAGTAATTGCCAGTACCTCTTGCTCTTCCACATCTAACATATGAATGCCTTTCTGCTTGGGGCATTCGTTGTCTTCATGATCACCCAGTCCACACCACTTGCACAGTCTTCCCCCTAAACCTTGACTGTTTTGGCATTCCCTGGCGAAGTGGCCCCATTCGTTGCACTTTCAACATTGTATCATGGAACTTCCTTTACCATCGTATTGTATCTTGCTTCTCAAACTTTTGTTGCTTTGGTAACCTCCAAGGGATGCATTGCTATTGTACTGGGGCTTCGGTGGTGTATTCAGCGATGTTGACGATTCTCCCTGAGTGAAGAGTACTTGCGTACCTCTTGCTTCCAAATTGTATGGGCATTCCTTGATGGAATGTCCCATCACTTGGCAAATATCGCAGAACGGCTTCTTCGAGGAGTTTGCCTTTGTGTGACCTTCCCCCTTGCAATTCGTACACCACAGTTATCTGGCTTCCCTCATACTCTCCTTGTCAGCCTTCAATTCTTTCATCATTCTCATCATGTCCTTCCTTAGTGCTTGTACGGTCTTGGACTCGTCATCGCTACTGTCGTTCGTACTCTCCTAGTCCGTCTTACTTTTCCCTCGAGAGGATGTTTTATTTTCACTCTCTATATCCATCGCCCCATTGTACGATTCGTCATACGACGATAGAGGCATGACTTTCATTTTCTTTCTTGGAGACGAGAGTAACCCTTCAATGAACCATCGCATCTTTAGCTCGTCAACCAACTGAGTCTCCAATTTTCCCAACAATTCTGAGTCTCCGATTGTAGGTGCGCATGTTCTCGTGCTTCCCTTGCTTTGTATTGTAGATTTCCGCTACAATTTCACTATCACCCCTCAAGAGTTTGAATTCGTCTTGGAATGCCTTCTTGAGTAATCTCCATGAGGCCCTGTGTACTTAGTCCAACTCTGTGTACCAGTCGATGGCACTGTCTCTCAACGTCGCTGGAAATGCTTTCAGCCAATAGTCCACATCATCTTGCACGTTGGCTATCCAAATCGTCTCGCAAGTCTTGCAGTGCCGTACTGGATCTTCTGACCCATTCCTTGTAAATTTTGGCAACTTTTGCCTCTCGACTGGCGGAGTCAGCATCCTTCCTCGATACCCTCCCTGTGCATTGGACCTAACTGGACTAGTTCTCTCGCAACGTCCCGATGCATCACTTGCACTCTCAGCCACGTTCGAGTCTTCCCCACGTCCTCTGCTAGCATCCTCTACACCTCAAGTCTCCTTGGGTTCATTTTGGTACTCCCTCTGCCTGGGATCTTAGGCTCAGATCTTCCAACTCTCGGCCCTTCGTCGTTCGATATGGACAGCTCTCTTATACAACGTATGTTGTTTTCAAGTTCTTTGGTCACTTCATTTTCATTTTCATTTATTTTATATTTTGCTCTATTTTTTACTGATGGTGTTCTGAAGTTCCCCTCGTCAATTTCTCCACCAAGGTAGACAATATTCTGATTTATTTCGTTCCAATCTTCATCTACTCCTCCAGTGGTTTCTTTTAATTTCCTCCATCGGTTCTCTTGTTCTTTGAGTCTTAATGATCTTCGTACTTGTTCCTTGACAGTTTCTTGCCCTTTCGGTACTTGGTTTTTGTCTTTATTGAGGCATACGAGCATTAATTGTCAATCGTATGGGCCTTAGTTGCCAGGCGTACGTCTTCAGCTTGTATCTCGTTCCTCCTCTTCCCTCTTGGTTCTCTCATACCGTTGCAGTATTTGTTGCCTCCTTTGTTCCTGATCCCTCTCAGCCCAGAGATCCTATAAGTAATGTAGTGGCGTGCTATCAACCTTGGCAGTTTGGTGAAGAGATGGTCGACCTCTTGGTTGACGTGTAATCAATCCCAAATGATCGACTAAAGGATCTCTCGCCTAAGAGCCTCCCTTTGTACATGGTTCCTTAAAGAGATTTCCCACAAACTGCAGAGGTCTTCCGCCAGAGCATCTTCGCGATCCTCGTTTGCTTGTACCGGCTCTTCGATCGGTTGCCCCATCACGACACCATTCTCCCATTTGGGTGATCGTTGAATTCACTTAGGCAACGGCACCAAATGTTTGCTCACAAGAATGGGTTCCATCATACTACAAGAGTAAACGGAATTAACAGAACATAAACAAGTGCGAACAATCATGAATGCATATTGCACAACAAAATAGTACTTAATTTATTATTCACGATAACCAAGTACAATTAGCCGTACTAGAATGTAACAGCATGTAACATAATATCATAAGTACCAATATGTCTCTCGACTATACTGACTCAAGTACAAATAGTTGTTGGTGGTGGTTGAGGAACCAACAGTCACGACACTTCATGACAACAACTAATCACTAGTCGGGGAATTAGTCTTCCCGAAACATGTACAAAAGTATTTGAAATATTATAAACTAACTATAGTCTTATTTAAATATAATTAACTGCGGCCAACTATGACCGACTACGACCGACGACCAACTATGACCGACTACAACCGATTGATTTGCACCCCAAAACAATAGGGAAGAAGCATTCTCCATCTGAAAACAAATACCAAAATAGGAAATGGAAACGGAATTATCCCAAACTAAATTGGTCTACAAATTTTTTTAATTTTCACAACTCTAAGTTCCCGGACATTTTGTCAAACAATTAACTGAGTTATGTTTTGAGCTTAATTTGCAAATTGTTTCAAATAACATAGTGGTTGTCTATATGCACAACATTCATAATAATATTTCCAGAGTTCCAAGTAATGCAAATAAATTTAACACGGTACAAATTCCAAATAAAAATTTTACCAACTATTATTAATTCCCCTGACCTAGAATTTCTTCCAATAATTTGCATAGCCCTTATTCCCGGAAGCCTTGAAGCCTTTGCATGTATATAAAATGTACGGCGATCCAAAGAATGATATTCTAAATAATATAAACGTACGACATTAGTACGGTGTTTGGCAGCTAGCAAGTAAGACTTGACTCCTCACCTTAATCACACCTCCCAGAATCCACCAGTCCACAAGCTTTGACTACAAAGTATTTTGGAAACTTCCGCACAACTAGATTCTTTTGAAGCAATTAATTAAACTCGGAATATTCACAAAGGATAGTACCACAACTCCTTAGACTCCTCCACAAGCTGCACCAAGTTTGAAAGGTCTCCAATAGCTCGCGTAGCCTTTTATGGATTAGCACAACTTCCAACAATACAATACGGCAGAGATATTTGATTAGAATTTATTCCTTTGGAGGTGTCGACTCTTCTGCAAGGCTGCACTCAGACTTGACTATTGGAGTTGACCCTTTGAAAATCCATGTCACTCCATTTGGCATGTACGAAAGCTCCCAAGGTGGAAATAAGAAATTAAAGGTTGTGACTTCCCAAAATTCTTGAAATTCTCTTGCGCTGGGTATAAATTGCCACGTCAACCTTCAATGCTCTAAACTTTTTAAGTGCATAAGCTTCCAAACACATCGACCCCTTTTGAAACTTCAATATGTGCGGTGCCCATTCTATAAAAGGTACGGTACTGTCTAAGCCATGTTGGCCATTTGAAGGTATAATAAATACCTTAATAAATCCCTTCAAACACTTTCTCCTCATAAACTTGGTATAGTTCCTATAACCAAAAAATGGTACGGCTTTTACACAAACAACAAAATAATATTAAATACCTTCCAATTCGCAAATATTAAATCCTTAAAACCCTAAAATTTGTATTATGTCAAAACTTCACAAAATTCAAACTCAATCGTTGATGTGCAACCGTGAAACCTGGATGATTCCGACTGTAACGGATTTGGGTTTTTGTCCAATCCATGAACCCAAGGGTTTCCATCCTCAAGTTCCTAAAAATCAAGTTCTCAAAAAACCAAATAAAACCAAGCATAAACTCAAAATGAGCTTCCCAAATCACTTTATACATTCTGTCATAATGTAATAACCCTCCTAACTGCTGAGTTATTATTCTTTGCAACTACCTGACTGTCTTTCTATGGTTTTGAATGTTTTCTAGTTTTTTTTTTTAAATTGATATTGATGCCAGGCAATGTAGTGAAGGAGGAATATACACAAATGGATGCAAGAATAAACTATTGAAGCAAACTGAAAATGCAAATATATTTATATTTTGACTTAAAGCTTTTACAATGTCATTGCATACCTGAGTTAGCCCAGCATGAATATTTGTAAAATCTGGAATGCAACGCCCAACTTCAAAGGAAGGTTTCTCCAGCATACAAAATGCAGCAAATGACACTAACAATCTAGACGCCCAAAGTAAAGGTGGTTGCAGCACAATATACTAGGCATTTTGCCTTAGAAACCGAAATGCCCCTCACAAGAAGTTGTACGGTTGGCAATGCTGAGTATGTACGGCCTGGCATAGGTGGAGTACGGCCTAGCCATGAGTGTTATCAGCATTAAATGCTCACAGCAGCAATAAATCTTCTGATTTATGTTGATAATCCTCTCTAAACCTTTGAAAAACTTCACTAATTTAGCTCAGTTGTGACCATTGGATGTAGCCACCAATAAGAGCAACCTTAATATGATATTGCACAACCTCAGGAAGCTTGAATCTATGAGAGACTACATTCTCAAAGACCAAAATAATGCAGAAACCCTGGGTTCTTCTTCTCTCCAACAAAAGCTTTCAAAATGCATAAGTATTCAATGATTGAATGAAATATTTGCTTTTGTTGATGACTTATATATTCCTCTTGAAAGGCACGATTTCCAAGAGATATTTGACTTTTAATTTTATTATTTTATTTGCCTTGGTTATGACTTTATAAAGTCTCATTAATTGGGCACCCAAGTCATGTACTCTATAATATGACTTAAGTCATTAAGTGGCCCCAATAATATAAAGTCATAATATATCATTATGTTATGCACTTTTTAAATAATTAATTATTATTAAAGATTTACTTTAATAATAATTAAAATAACATATCTCGCTCATTAATCATCAATTTTCCATTCCGTCTAAACTAGGAGGTCAACCACTACATCCACTACGCATCTAGGTGCCCTTCTAAAAATAGTAACACTGGACTTCATTAACCAGGTGACTTACTATAAATAGTAAGTGTGCACAACTAAGTCCCAAATTACTCCCAAAGGCCAATCCTGAATGATATCGAACTCCGGAGAGGAAAACAACCTGATATCTGCCCTAGAGGACCCTCTAACCATCTCCACTAGCCTATGAGGGTCAGGCTAAACCATCTAGAAACTGAAATGAGCTAAAAAGGGGACATTACACATAACTCCTCTTTTTTTCTTGAAAACCAATATTACTTTATATTTAACTCTTTATTTCGCCAAAAAGTGACTATTAAATTTATTAGCTTTCCAGCACTTTAGTCACTTCTCTTAATAAATAATTAATTCAAGTTGTCATTTAAATATGCTTTATTTGACAACTTAATTAATTATTTCCCCACCATCAACCAAAACTATGGAAAAAAAAAAAACCGATCAAAAGCAACAACCGAAGGTGCCAAATATCCTCTTAAGCTCTATGAAACATCAGATAACCCCTCTGACAACACTGACTGTCGCCGAGAAAACCAAAGCTACAATCAACGCTAACATGATCGAAAACGGGGATATTACAGAAACAAATATAGTTTCCAAACCGACAAAGCATAATATTCTCATTAAGAAGAAAGTAGCTAACACGCAAGAAAATCAAATTAGGACACCTAGGTTCCCAATACCAAGATTCAAATATAGAATCATTAAATATCTAATAATTTGATACAAAGAAGCTTGGAAGATGCAATGCAATATTGGAATACAAGCAGATGTACAAAGTATACTAGTTGACCCATCTAAGAGATCATATTATGCAATTTCAAAGATGAAAATGAAAAGTTGATGGAGAAAAGGTTTACATAAACATACTAACTAATCTTTTAAGATTCAACCAAAAAATTTGGCTAAAAAGAATAAATTATTGTTGTATATCCCTCATCAATAAAAATCCTAAAAAGATGAAAGAACCTAGGATACACATCAAGTTCAAACTACTCAATTACCAACAATTTGATACAATGAGACATGGAAGATACAATGCAATATTAGGTTACACACAAATATAATAATACAATGGTTAATCAGTAATCCATCTAAGAGATCATATCCTACAATTTTGAAGGGACAATGTCATGTCCCCGAAATTGTAATATTGAAATATAAAGCATCAAAAACAAGATAAACAAAATACATACTAAGAACGTTAACTACTTAATATTCTTATTATAATTATCAAAGATAATATTATCATTATAAATATAAATATATTAAATAGAAGATAAATACAAATATATATAACTATTGAATAACATATATAAATATATCAAAATAAATATAAGTATAAATATTTAAATATTGAATAACATGTAAATATAAACATATCAAAATAAACATCTAAAAACAATATAAATAATAGTCATCAAATATACAAGGCTGAGCGATTAATCATAAGCAGCAAGTCACGTCCCTCCAAACTAGAAGAGCACGACCTTCCTTAAAGAAGCGCATCTCTTCTCGACGTGAGAAGGATATAAAGTAAGAGGAGGTAAGATGGTGAAGGGATCGAAAGCAAAAAGAGGGAGATGAGAATTATATGATTTCAATAATAGGAAGGCACTTTTAAGTTTATATAATGATATCTGAAAATTATATCACGAATTTAGATATTAATGTCAACAAATAATAATTTATCCATTATGGTATTTATTTGATGTTATTTATTTCTATTAATGTTATTTTGGAATATAATTATGTATGTTGCTAGTAATATTTATTATTCTCATAATTATTGTAAGTAAGTTTAATATGATTATCAATTTATATATATATATATATATACACACACACACATATATATGTAAGATAAATATATATAGAGAGAGATGATGTGTGGACCCATGCAAAGATGAGTATTCTAAGTCTAGAGATAATTAATAATGACAATACATATATATATATGCTTTCTATGCGGTTATGCAATAATGATGCTTGCAGCAATTATTGAGCCTTAAAAGTAATAATGACTCTTTAATGTAAACAAGAATAGATTGTATAAATATATTTATGTATGTCCTTATCCTATGATTAATCAAATGTAAGGTTGAAGGAAGCGAGTTAGGAGGATGTTGTTTACGGGCCTCCCATGCTAAGTACGCCACTCCAAGGGTGGAATAGTCTTGGTCAGACATTCCTGCTGCTTGGGGCCAAGAGGTGGGTAGTCTTGGTCGGATGCTCGTGCTCTTGGTCTTAGATGGGTTGATTAGTTTACAAGCAACCCTTTCAAGACTTTCCTATCAAGCCAAACTATAATTGATTGTTCGGATGGATCCAAGGAATCTCAATCATAAGGAGGATGGACAAGACAGCATGGATATGAAAAGCAGATACAAGTGTATCCACTAAGCACGCCACTCTGAGGGTGGAATAGTCTTGGTCAGACATTCCTGCCGCTTGGGGCCAAGAGGTGGGTAGTCTTGGTCGGACGTGCATGCTCTTGGGCTTTGATGGATAGCTTCAGGCAGACTTATCCTACTTCTCATCCAAGTCTTGCAATGATTAAAGTTTCCACTATGCATTATGGATAGTGGTAGAGTAGATAGTCTTGGAATAATTATGTATCTTAAATTGATAAGACATTTATTATGTTTTGGTCACATGAATTATATTTTCAACACTATCTAACATGATTGCAGGGCCTAAAGCCAAGATTTATCTTGTTTAAAGCATTAAGTGGTAAGTTACAACCCTAACTACATCAAGCGTGTGATTCTAGGATAAGATTTAGGGTTATCCTAAAAAGGGGACATTACAAGTTGTTGACATAAATCTAGTCTAATGTTGACCAAATACATTAAGGAACACACAAACCATAGCAATTTCTAATAATATTATTAAATTGTTGATCCATTACAATTTCTATATTTCGAAATCCTTAGCAAATGGGATTTGATGAATTGCTTGCACGTTCATAATAAGTTTGGACTCCTTGTAACGCATTCATTCACTTAGTAGTGTTATTTGCAACATGTCATGGTTTGTGTGTTCCTTCACTGGTTTGTATGCATATCTAGTAAAGAGGGCATAGCTAAGAATTTGTAGTGACCATCTCTTTTGATGTTTTTGGTCAACATTGGAGGTCTCTTCAACATTCATAGTTTAGAATCTAAATTTATCACAACTAGATGGAACTCAAGAGTAAGGCAAAATCCTATTAGTGTATTGTCGAATGTGAAGAGTCAAGAAATTCATCCCACATTTTTCAGCTGCTATGTGCTACAACTTTCCATACTCCAAGGGTTGTTCTAAAGAAAATTGCAGACATTTCAACAAAGGTGACTGCGGAACTAATGTTCTACAACCAAAAATCATACTTTGACATTGCACCAATCACACAACAGTTGAAACTTTAAACAACAAAAGCATAAAAAAATACACAAATAATTACACCCTCAAATCAGCTTTCCATTCTCTTTGAAAAACTTACAAGGAAACCTCTCCAAGCTGGTAAAAAGATAGCTGCACAGTATTTTATCATTGTATATATTTCTCCTATCTTGCACCTATCTTTATAGTATTTAGCTGAAATTCTAATCTTCAAAAAGCTCCTTATCTTTTGCAGGGAATGAGTTGGAAGATAAGTCTAAATCATTAATATATATCTATAGTTTATGAAACTTAATTAGCTAAATAAAAGACTTTCAATTTTTACTAAAAGTGAAATGCAAAATAGAATGACTCGAACCACTTTTAGCATATTCAAACTGAACTTGTGCAGAGGTTCCTATCCAAGTTAAAAAACTCAACACTCCCTCTTAGCAAGGAAGGAATTCTACACCAATCCAAGTTTGTCTATGACTGCTTCAAACTTCCCTTTTGCTAAGGGCTTGGTCAAATTATCAAATATTTGTTGATTTGTGGAAGCATATAGGAGCTTAACTACTCCCTTCTAAATCTTGTCTCAAATGAAGTGATATTTGATCTTTATGTGTTTAGACTTGTCATGAAACATTGGATTCTCTAAATATTTGACACAACTATGATTATCACAGTAAATGATTGTGGGATCGAACTCCCAATCAAACAATCCTACAAGTAACTTGTGAAGCCAAATTGCCTCACAATTGGCAGTACTAGTTGCCATGTATTTTGCCTCTACTGAGCTAAGTGCCACAAAAGTATGCTTATTGTTGAACTAGGACATCATCATTGAACCCAAGCTAAAGCAACACCCCAAGGTCGTCTTCTTATCTACTGCACTACCTACCCAATCTAAGTTTGTATATCCTTAACAACTTTACTTCAGCATCTCCAAGATATCTCAACCCATACTCCACTGTACCCCTCAAGTATCTAAGCACACATTTTGTTGCTACCCAATGCTCCCACCTTGGTTCCACCATGTACTGACTCAAGGTGTTAACTGCAAAACATAAATCTAGTCTAATGTTGACCAAATACATTAAGGAACTTATCAATTGACTGACGACATGGGATCCACCAACTCTAAATCTGAAGCTATCACCTTCTTCAGACTAGTGATCATAGGTGTGGCCATAGGTTTGCAATCCTCCATCTAAAATCACTTTAGAATCTCAATTACATACTTACCATGCCCAAGGAAAGATCTCCCCTAGATTCTACCAAACCTCTAAACCAAGAAGTGATGCATCATGTCAATGTCCATCTCAAACTCGGCAACTAAATCTATTTCGCACCCTATAATGAGCTGCTTTGCTCTTGTAATAAACAAGTCATCTACATATAACACCAAAATAAGCAAATCAATCCCAATGATAGATTAGGATCTACTTCACTTTTAGTGAAGCCCATACTTTGCAAATATCCTTCTATACTAGAATACCAAGATCTTAATGTTTGTTTGAGTCCACACTATGCTTTCTTAAGCTTGCAAACATGGGATTCCTTCCCATTTACCTCAAAGCCTTGAAGCTGCTCTATATACACTTCTTCCTCAATGATACCATTAAGAAAAGTTGTCTTAACATCCATTCTAGCGAATGGAGCAATGTCTCTTCATACTTCACTCCTTTTTGGGAGAACCCTCTTGCCACAAACCTCACTTTAAACTTCTTAATGTTGCCATCTACAACATGCTTGATTGAAGTCACAATTGATTTCCCTTTTGGTCTTGAAACTATGTCCCATAGACAATTTTTAATGATGGGTGTATATTCTTCCACCATAGCACCCTACTAAACTTGTTGGTCTACTACTTCCTAGAAGTTGGAAGGCTCTAAATCTATGATGTTGCCCATCAATGCCATGTGGTTTGGAAACTTCTTCGAAGATCTACTCTCCCTGAATGTGCTCCTAGGTACCTGTTGTGACCTATTTCACACATCGCCCCATTGCAAACAGGGACCCCAGTAGTTTGCTTTTTAGGGTTTTGTCTTAGCATTGCAATTTCATAAGTCCATTTCTTTGAGAGTTTAGAGTTAGGGTTTTTGAGAAATCATCCAAGTCAAGAAGGGAATTCGAGCTCAAAACAATGTTTGGACATCGCCAAAGTGCTCAAAAGGCCCGGAGAAGGCCTAGAAGACGAAAAAACGCCATTGCTTTGGGTCAATTATGACACCTCCCTATTTTTGTGCGATTTTGCTATTTGCTTTTTCTGCTCTCTTTTTTTGGCATTTTGGGACCAATCCGGGAAGCAGCTTTTTCGGCTTGCTTTTTGCTTTTTGCTTTTTTCAGCTTTTTTGAAAGTTGACCTAGGATTGGGTCCCTCAGATCATGGCAACAGCGTTCCTATCTTCGAAATCAAAAATTTGTGTCTCCAAGTATAAAAAGCAAGGGAAAATCTCTAGGCGAGGTTTTGTTCAAGATAAAGATAAGATTAGCGCTAGAATGGATGGCAAGGGAACTCCAAAGTCCGCCTAAGAGGAAATGTGAAATGGCTGGACAAAGGTGAAGTCCGCCCAAGCATGGCAAGGTAAGCTTCAAGTCTACTTGGAAGAAAGAATGGATTGCTAGACCAAGGCCAAGTCCGCCCAACAAGAAGGATGATGTCTGAGAACCATGACGTCCGCCCAAGGCAAGATGTCCAGCCAAGCTTGAAGTCCACCCAAGGTAGAGGTTGGCATGGCAAGCAAAGCTTCAAGTCCGCCCAAGTGTGGCTTGCAAAACTCAAAATCCGCCCAAGGCAAAATGTCCAAGGCACTCCAAAGTCCACCATGCACTTGTCTAGCCACCCATGAAGTCCGCCCAAAGGAAGATGTCCAAGAGAAGGTAAAGTCCGCCCAAGGTAAGCATGCCAAGCAGAGGTCAAAGTCCGCCCAAGGTAAAAGTTGGCATGAAGTTGGCAAAGTCCTCCCAAGGCAGGCATGGCATGAAGAGCTCCAAGTCCGCCCAAACTAGAGAGATGTCCAAGCAGGCTCAAAGTCCACCCAACACATGAAGATGGCAAGGAAACCATGAAGTCCGCCCAAGCTAGAAGGATGTCCAAACATGGGCCAAGTCCACCCTAGAAGAAAGATGTCCAAACAAAGGAGAAGTCGGCCCAGCTAAGGAGAGAGAGAAAACAGCATGAAGAATAATAAATTTGCCATGCATAAAATAAAATTCGCCATGATTAAAAGATGATTAAGTTTGAAAAGGTTGGAAAAATAAAATTCAACACTTAGGATAATTTTTTTTTTTTTTTTCCAACACTTGGAAGAAAATTTCGAAATATTCAACACTTAGGAAAAATTTCAAGCTCAAGAAAATCTAGAAGATTTTGGCTAAGGATGGTGCCATGGTGAAAATTAGAAACTTTCTCTACAAGATTTTTGATGAAGAATAAGTTGCCATTTTGGAGGAAATAAAACAAATCCGGGTTCGACGAATCTAAAAAAAACATGAAGTTGCTAAAATCATCAAACTCTCCAGCTCTATATTAAGTTTAGCTTGTCTAATTCAATTCATTCTCTCCAAACTTCAATTGAGAAAAGGTTTTGGCTCTCTCGGGGTTGTGAAAGATAAATTTCTAAAGGAGGACTTCTGAAGATAAAATTAATTTTCGAAGTAGAATACAGAGAATAAAGTAAAATTTCTGAGTTGAAGGGCGTAATTTCCAGAAAATAAAGTGCCTTTTCTGGTTTAAAGACGGAATTTTCAGAATTAGAGGCAGATTTACAGTCAAAATATAGTTTCGAAGGGTCTAAATCTGAGTTTGACTGATTTCTTTCATCCTTCTTCTATCTTATTCACTTATTCTAGCGAAGTTTGCTAAATGCTTAGCCAAATTCTTCCATTTTCAGTCTGATTTTTTCACAAAATTTAACTTTTTGACAGGCTGAAAGTGAAATTTTTGAGCAAAAGGTCCAAGAAAATCAGAATTATGATCTTAAAATTAATATTTTCTTCATGTCTGTTGCAGGTTGATGACCACCAAAGGAGGACCTTCGAGAAAAGCTTAGATGAAGTTTGCCAGTAAAGGATTGCAGTCAGAGTCAAAGATCAATTCCAAGTGGAAAAAAGTCACAAACACCAACCTTGGGCACGTGGATTTCAAAGATTTTAAAAGGAGAATGTATGGGCAAGATAGATTCTTACCAACATCTATTGCTCGTCGGATGATGAGAAATGGCATCGTCCAAGCAACTGGATTTCCACCAACTATCGAGTGCGTTGAGTTAATGGTCGAATGTGCCATACACTACAATGCACAAGAAAGACAAATTATTGTGCCAGATGGGAGAGTATTGGCTCACCTTGGAGAGTTAGCCATTCAGGAAGCAGTTGGGATACCAAGTTACAACCGGACTTCCTATAAAACTAAAGAAGACAACATAAAAATCTGAGGACCAGTTTGAGCTCTGTGCAACAAATGTCAATAAGTCGTGGTTAGAAAAGCCAAGGACTTCCCTCAAGAAAGTGCCAAAGAAGTTGCTTCGTACTGACTTCAAAGAGGAATATGGTGATATTATTTTGTTGTTGAACAAAGTAATGGGCAGCCCTCAGAGTGCGCCATTTGAAACCTGGATGTACTATTCTATTGATGAGATCACCTCAGATGTTAAAATGTTCAGTTGGTCTTGGATAATCAGCGACAATCTTCATGAACATCTAAAGAATTTGGAAAGGACGAAGTCCTTTTACATGAGCTCCTACATTGTCTACTTGCTAGCTAGAAATTACAGATATACAGGATTGATTTGCAGAGGCGAGGTAGGTAATGGCGAAAATGAGTTTTAAGTCCTATGACTATTATCCACAACTACAGCTCAGCGAAAAGACCCACTTTAGAAGGGCGAATGATGCCTTCTTGATGTACATCACTAGGATATTGCAGGGAGGAACTCATCAGAGGCTCACTTAGGAGGCCAAGAGCTTGATAAGTAAGTATGGATCCTGGTTTATCCAGTATCCCAGATTCATGTATATAAGAATTCAAGGATTTACCAGATGTCCTTAACAACTTCCAATTTACCCTACCAACAGAATGGTCTTGCTTGAGGTCCTTAGACAATTGGAAACATATCAGGGCTTCCAGAGAACAAAGCAGAAAGCGGCCATTACCTTTCCATTTTTCATCAGAAATATGTTGGAGTCTTGCCCAACGGCACAGGTAGCTGAGGGTGCCAGGTTGGAAATGCAGTGGTATCCATTCACATCCTACCGGTCCAGGGCTGATTTCAATCCTCACAACTATATTGGGACAGTGAATGGAGAAAAGTACAGACATAGGGTAGACTTGGATGATTTTTGGGCAAATGCTGCAGATAACTTTGATATCAGGAAAAGACTATGGTCTAGATTGCCAGTAAGCTTGATCAAAACAACTCAGCTTTTCCGTGTGCCTAACCAGTTAGAGGATGATGGAGAATATGTTCAGCCGCGCTATGATGAGAATTGGCCTCTTCCTCCTGTGAAATGGTCAGAACCGGAGCTCACAGATCTATCCACCTTGATGAAGCCAGTTGTCAAGTACTCGCAGTGGTGGGTTGATCAGCAAGTCCAAGGGCTAAGGCGAAGAAATTTGACCCTCACTTATAACCTGATGGGCGAAATGGAATCATATTCTTCGAATGAAGGAGCGTCCCAATGTGCCGGACTAATTGAAAGCACTAGTTCTAGAAAAAGGAAGGAAGCAGTTGGTGACTCCGCAATGTCAAAGGGAAAGAAAATTGTAAACGAGGAACCTGTCCAAACAAAGCAGAGATCAGAGCCATCCCATTCTGCCACATCCAAGAATGTGAACAAGGTATTAACTATTGAGGATGAGTCATTGGCTGAAATAAGGATTCCTTCTCCAATTCATGAGGAAAACATTGAATCAATCTAGCAGGACGATGATGAACCCCCATCCCCTACAGGCACGGAAATACTTGAATCAGAAAATGAGACAAATACTTTGGATGAGGAATTTCAAGAGGGAATGATTTCTGCTCTTAGAGGAATTCAAGATATTCCATGTGAAGAAAGTAGTTCGGAAGAGGAAGGCATTGAGCAGCCTACGATTCCTGATTGGTTGAAAGAAAGGTTGAAAATAAAAGTACCTATGGAAGTTCAAGAAGAAGATGATACGACCGATTTCTTGGCCAGATTAGAGAAGGTAACAGCAAAGAAGCCAGCCAAGAGGCTTTCCACAATCCAGAGAGATGAAGTCGGCTGTCGTTCAGTGCAAATTGTTGTACCAACAGTGGACAAGGCAAAGGAAGATATTACTCCTCAGGAGTATGCAATCACTACTATCGACTTGGGACCAACTACAAAGGGTCAAGAGATTGAGGACTTAGACAATTCAGTTGCTTCCATGAAGGCAAGATTGGAAAAGGAGGTAGGAAAGAAAAGAGAATACAAAAAGGAAATTGAGCGCCTGAAGAAATCTATTCAGCACTTGACCAAACCTCTTAATCAAGGCGATTCAATGGCTCTTCCACTTTTGGATTCTTCATAGGAAGCAATCAAAGATTTTGAAGAAGAAATGATAATAGCCAAAGAGACCAAGGAGTGGATGGCGAGCAAAAGTGAAGAAGCAGCCACATTTGTGGAAAGATTAACATTGGCCTATGGACAGACTTATTCTTTGCTTTCCAGAATTGCAATCATGGCGGAAGCATGGGATAACCTTCAGGATGTTCGGGAAAGAATCATCCCGTGCCTTGAAAGGAATCCCAAAGCAGGAACTAATTGATGGAAAAGTAATTGCGGCAGGGGCTGCATATGATTTCAACACTTGGTACTAGGCATTGGTTGCACAAAGTGAAGTCTTAGAAAAAGTGAAGGCCAACGGTATCAGAGCTGAGGAACAGATAAGAGAGATTCAAAATAAGATTTTCCTTGTAGTTGTTGATGTACTTGAGAAGGAGACCATCCGAGAAAATGATATGCAGCTGGAAAGTCTAAAGCTCAGAACTCAGGAGATTTTCTTTGCCATCACTGGACTAGTCCTGAAGCAGAATTTGACTAAGGCATTGAATTTCATGTCCATCAGGATGCCTTCCAAAGACAGGAATTGGAATGGGAGACTACTTTTGCCGAGTGTGCAGATGACTTGGACGGATTGGAATTCAAGATGAATATGCTGCCACATGTCACGATGGAGGAGGCCAGCCCGATTGTGTCCAGATTCATTGAACATACTGCCACTCAAGCGGATAAGGATGCGCCTCATAGAAGATAGCTCCTCGTGCCACTTGTCCTTCATACACTCGCTATTGATGTTATTTTGGGAAACCCTAATTAGGGTTGTTGTGTCTTAATCTCAGCCGTTGATCTTCGACTGATCTTGGCCTTTCATTTGTTTTTCAAAACTCTATATAAACTCCTATTCTCTCATTTCATAGTGTGAAGAGAGTTTTATGAAATTGTTGCTTAGAGCTACTTGGATAATAAAAGTTCATTTTGCAAGATTGCTTTGAATCCTTCTTATTATCACGTGGTTGCATGGTTGCATATCTCCTTCAACATAGAGTAAGTTTAGAATAGAATTTGATTTGCACGCTTGTTAGATGAATGAAAGATTTGATGGTATAGATTGGTGAAACTCTTGCTCATACTTTATTTGAATAAATGATTTTTGTTCAATGCGTAAAGTTAGCCTAAGCTTATATTGTGGATGCTTTAACTTCTACTTTGAATGAAATATTGTTCCATTGATGGTATTATTTATTGTATGAAAACCTTGAGCACAACCCCAGAAGATTGCACTTACTTTGTGTAGTTGTCATTCATGTGGCGAAGCAAAGTATTGTTATTGGTTTCACCTAGTCTTTACCGTCTCTTGAGTTCTTAAGAGTAGCATAAAACTTCTAAACCCTTATCCTTTTTCCCTTTTTTTGAAGTCCCAAAACTGAAAAATCCAAAAACAAAAAACTCTTTGCCCCACCACTTTTGTATCATCCATATGCTTGCCTCCTCCTAACGCACCAACATAAAGGAGGGTTGAACGGAAAAAAAGAAAAAGAGCATTTACCGTTAAATTCGTCTAAGTCTTAGCTTGTGAATGATTCTTAAGCATAAGTCCCCCTTGTATTTCAGCATACATAACCAAGGAAGCTATCCCACATAAATTCGCCCATTCGCACATATAAACCTTGGAGTTGTCGTGTCGTCTTTCTTGCAATCTTGGCACACGTAGTGATTTTGTTCAAGAGAGGGTAGAGTGTCCTTGACATTTTATTCTAAATGTTCGGTGAGTGATAAAACGTATACCAACAAAAACTCAACATGCTCTTGAGTATCCCCAATGTTTGTGTGAACCATTGAGGTCTCCTAACAAAATTAGATGGGGCTAAATTCTCTTCTGAAGATTGTTATTATGAAGTGGAAACAACTAGTTTCTTTGGAGACAGACTCAACCTTCAAAGCTTCCTTCTCATCATCCTCTGTTACTAGAACTTCCTCAATACAAAGTCTTCCTCAAACTTCACATCCCCATTGACTACTACTACCTTCCTTTGCTCCAGAATAAAGTGTTAAAATCAAAGAGTTTGAATAAATTTTCTCTATTGTAAAATTTATGGATCCAAAGATCGTTAAATAGATCATATAAGTGGACAGACATGTCTCTTACATAAGACATGACTCTATTTGACAAATGGTTTAAAGTGTATGATTAAATTATAGTTTACATTTTTAACACTACCCCATAAACTTTATTTTATCACACAACTTAACTAGATGATGGGGACCACCTATAGCAAATAGGTTTATTAGCTACCCATGTACAATTGAAGAACATTTAACACCAATGCCTTCTCCAAAGTATACAAACTTATCCATGTTTTGAACACCCTTGATTACCTTTGTTCATATCTTTCTTCCTTGTGAAGCATTATCTCTCTAAATGACTAGAACAATTGCAATACTACGAAACCTTTCCTTTCCTCAACTCATCATTAACCATAACTATAAATGTAATCAAATCTTATCAAAGTTGGATCCTAAAAGACCTATGGAAATTCTAAGTCTGAAATTTTGTGTAAGAATTCTAAGTCAAATTTTACTTCTTGTATTTCGAATGTGCTGGTTGCAGAACATTTATTAATTTCGATGTTTTGCAAATAAGGAATGAACTACCTTTTGTATGAGGGAGACACGCCTCAAGGAGAGACGCGTCTCATGAGAGGACGTGTCTCCACAAAGTGGAGACACGTCCACTCATGGGACGTGTCCCTTAGGCATGCGACCTCCCATAACAACCCGTGATCCTACAATGTTTCTCATAAACACCAATGCGTGCTTTAACAAGCAGCGATTATATAACATGCATTCCGATTTGATTCAATTGCACTATATCCCATACATCATTTTTAGAATGGATTGATACTCTTCTGTCATAGCATCCTTCCATACTTGATGTCTGAAGACTTCTGGAACACTGGTGGGTTCTGAATTTATGATGTCATTCATTAGAGCAACATAGCTTGAGAACCGTTTGGGTCTCTTACTCTCCCTAAACGTTCCTTTGGGTGTTGCATGATTCTTAGCTTCTTTGATCATCTTTCTAGCCCAAAGTAGAATCTTCTTACCATTGTCATTTGTATTCTCATCTGAAGTAGATAGAAGTTCATTTGGTATTTCTTCAGGATACTCCCTCTGAATCTCATGGGTAAGATCCTCTTCTAAGACTCTAGGTGAATAAGTTTCTATCTCATCTGAACTTCTTGCCCTTTTGAATGCAATGTCTTCTTCAAAGATGACATCTCTGCCCAATTCAATTTGTTTCTGCTCGGGTATGAATATCCTGTAGGCTTCGGAGGTTTCACTATATCCCACAAATACCCCTTTCTTTCCGGAAGGTTCTAGTTTGAATCTCTTCTCTTTGGGCACATGAATATAGACAGGGCAACCAAAAATCCTAAAGTGACTAATATCAGGTTTTAGGCCAATAAATGCTTCTTCAGGAGTTTTGTTATCTAGATGAGAATGTGGACATCTATTTTGGATGTAGACAGCAGTTCTAGAGGCTTCTGCCCAGAATGAGGTTTCAATGTTTTGGTCAAGCAACATTGCTTTTGTAGCTTCTACAATGGTTCTATTTTTCCTTTCAGCAACCCCATTTTGTTGAGGGTTGTAGGCTACTGTAAACTCCCTCTTAATCCCAGCATTCATGCAGAATTCCTTAAAGATTTCAGAGGTGTATTCTTTCCCATTGTCTGTCCTTAAGATTTTTATTTTCTACCCAGAGAAGTTTTCAATAAGAGCTTTGAACTCCTTGAACCTTTTAAGGATTTCTATTGACTCTTTACACTTAAGAAAATAAATCCAGGTCTTCCTAGAGAAGTCATCTATAAATATGACATAGTATAGGAAGCCTACTTTGGAGGGTACAAACATGGGTCCACATAAATCAAAGTGAACCAGTTCTAATACATTTTGGGTTTTACTCAAGCTATTGTGAAAGGATCCCTTTGTATTCTTTCCTAGGGCACAACCTTTACAAGTTCCTTCATGAGTTGGTTTTAACTTAGGTAATCCTGTTACAAGTTTTTCTATAGAAGGGAGGGCACGGAAATGAAGGTGTCCTAATCTTCTATGCCAAATTTCATTTGAATCAGAAGTATCAAGGGTAAGGGCTTGCTCGACTTCAGTGCATAGTTTATAAAGATAACCTTGTCTTATACCTATGGTTTGGGCTTTCTTTATAGTTGAGTTCTTAGGCCATGCCAGAACTTTCCCATCCATAAAGGTACCCTATATCCATTGTCTTCAAGAGCAAAGATGGATATTAGATTCCTCTTTATTCCAGGAACAAATAAAATTCCAGTGAGTTGAAGGGAGA
Source organism: Sequoiadendron giganteum (assembly GCA_007115665.2). Taxonomy (NCBI): domain Eukaryota; kingdom Viridiplantae; phylum Streptophyta; class Pinopsida; order Cupressales; family Cupressaceae; genus Sequoiadendron; species Sequoiadendron giganteum. Next base: position 514,329,159 of record CM021106.1, on the reverse strand, counting down.
GACCAGATTTCAATTTGATGGAGCAAGTTCCAACCCCCTTTACAGGGTGTACAGAATCATCCCCAATGGTTACTTCTTCATCAGTCTCTTCAGTCATAGTGTCTAAGTGTTCTCTGAATCCTGTGATGTGCCTTGAAGAACCACTATCAATTACCCAATTGTTGGTATTGTTAGATACTTGACTTGATAAGGCTGAATAGAATACAAATTTCTCAGATTCATGGTCTGAATTTGACTTTCCTACTTTAGTAAAGGATGGGTGTTGTTTTGATCTGTCAGGGCACTTCATTGCATAGTGGCCATATTGATCACATCTAAAACATTGTACTTGAGAGATGTCTTTCCTCTTCTTGGATGATCCTTTTCCATAGGAATTTCTCTCTCTTATATGATCCTTTCCCGTAAGAGTCTTTCTTACTCCTTTTATTAGATGTTGCGTTGAGCACATGAATGTCTTCATCTATGTTCTTTTGTTTGTTTTCTTTTGTTGAGAGTCTTGTTTCCTCTTGTAGGCAGTTTGTTCTTAGCCTATCAAACTTGGGGAGTTTAGATCTCGCACTTATTCCTTGAACAAATGACTCCCATGAGTTTGGTAGGCCTCCTAGTGCAATTAGTGTTAACTCTTTGCTATCAATTTGATATCCAATTGTAGATAATTTATCCCTTAGTTCAATGATCCTCATGAAGTATGCATTAATGGTTTCTCCTTTGTTTATTTGGACATTGTTAATTTGCCTCTTTAATGCAAGAGTCCTACTGGTGTTGTTTATCTCATAGGTGCTCTCAAGGGATTTGAACATTAGATATGCAGTTTCATGTTTTGCTAGAATGGGTACTATATGATCCCTAATTGCATCTACTAAGATTTTCATAGCCTTTTCATTGTTCTCAATCGATTGAGTTTTCTTTGGATCATCCTCAGGTTCCCTCTTGTTTTCTCTCACAAATGAGTCTAACTTATTTTCTTTAAGAATCATCATGATTTTGAATTTCCATGATGTGAAATTGTTTGCTCCTTCAAGGCGATCTTCAAATCTGATCACACTTGACATTATGAAGAATGTGATGTGAAATCGATTTCTCAAAAATACGAATTTTTTCTAAGTAATCTGATATCTAGATTTGATTTTGATTCACTCAACCTGACTTTGATACCATGTAAATGCAATCAAATCTTATCAGAGTTGGATCCTAAAAGACCTATGGAAATTCTAAGTCTGAATTCTAAGTCAGATTTTACTTCTTGTATTTCGAATGTGCTGATTGCAGAACATTTATTAATTTCGATGTTTTGCAAATAAGGAATGAACTACCTTTTGTATGAGGGAGACACGCCTCAAAGAGAGACACGTCCGCTCATGGGACATGTCCCTTGGGCGTGCGACCTCCCTTAACAACCCGTGATCATACAATGTTTCTCATAAACACCAATGCGTGCTTTAACAAGCAATGATTATATAAGATGCATTCCGATTTGATTCAATTGCAAATTTCGATCATCATTACTAGAAATTTGAATAACTTATTTGAAGGTTTTATATTTTAAGAGTAGGTCGATTAAATATAAATGATGATGATGCATTTATATCTAACCGATGCTATCTTAAATCAACAATAACAAAATGTCTTTCATAGTTCTATCAAAGAAGGAGGTGAATTCTAACAAAAGAAAAATACTTTTCAACTACTGATGGCATTCTTGAAAGCTGTCACCACTACTCAACTTTACAAAGATAAAACTCAATATGTTATTTTCCATTTGCAATGATCTTTGTGATCAAAAATTTTCATAGGTTTAGCAATAATCTTTATGATCAATGCTAAAAATAATTAGATTTAACAACGATCTCTATGATCAACACTACAACGTTTTAGATTTAGTAATGATCTCTATGATCAGTGCTACAACATTTTAGATTTAGTAATGATCTCGACAATCAACACTACAACTTTTAGATTTAGAAACAATCTCTACAACCAATGCTACTTACTCCACATATATAAGCACTCCAACTACAAATCGCATGCCACTACATGGTTAGAATTTAGGTGGCCCTTATAGTGGTCAAAAATATGTAGATTAGATTATATAGTTTTAGGATGATATCTACCCTTGCATGTCTTTGATGCTATGATGAAATTAGCTTGTGGCCAAAAAGAAGCAAATGTGATAAAATGAATTGAGACAAGGCTGACTAAAATGGCCAAATTGTGAATAGAAGTGTAGCCAACTAGTTTTTTTAATAATATATACTATAGGTAATTGTTTCTTATTGTTGATAGTGGTTTTTTCAAATCTTCATAGCTCTTTGAGGTTGACCTTGGGCAAATCATGAATGCTTAATATTGCAAGCTCCCTTGTATGAAAAAATCCAAATAGTCTTTTCAAATTCTTACAAATTTATAGCATTATCAAATGTCACCCTCTCTAGTAAGTTCAAGCCTCCAAACAATTCAATGTGTTTACAATATTTGTTAAATTATGGTGGCAATTATTCAATTATTGGTGGGATAAATTAATAGTTTTTTCCAACACTCCCCCTTAATTTCTACCACTAGCTACTTCACCATCCCAAATTTTGTCTTAAATGTTCAAATCACTCATTTGCTAATGCCTTTGTGAATATGTTTGCCAACTAATCTTTTGATCTTCAAAACTCCAAGTGGATTTCTCCATTGTTCACTAGTTCTCTTGATAAAATGGTACATGGTATTAATATGCTTGCTTCACTAATAGCATATAACAAGACAATTCCTTTGAGTCATAACAAACAATCATTAGTCACCCAAACTCAAATATTTAAACCTTGCTTGATTGTTATTTTGTTCGATAAGTGACTATTTATGTTTGTACAATATTTTGAATATATTTGTGATCTTTAGCCAATTAGATACACCAATCTATCCACAATTCATTTGTATATAATATTTCATAGATTGTTCCTTCCACTCTCTATTCCAACATAATTTTTCAAAAGGTTTTTTCAATCCACAAATAGTACTAAGGTGAAGATCCCAACACATTTCCTTTATATGTTCTTGCCTATTACAATGAGAACACTAGGAACATTGCATTTTTTGAACTGACTTGTTTGTGATTATATTGCTTGTAACATTATTTGTATTTTCTTTACCTCTAACATATCCAAGGCCTTCATTCTTTAGTTTCACACTTGGTTAAATGGGCTCTCTAATTCTTTGTCCATATGTAATGTGCCCCTTAATTTTTTCTCAATGTTTTCACAACACAAACCAGCACAACGCCAAATGTTAGTGTTAGCTCCCCAAGATAATCAAACTGAATGTAACCTTTGCCAAGAATGTTCACCAAGATCCTATTGAAGGCGAGGTGATAGCATATGGGAAGGGATTGTTAGCAACCATACTAAAATGAAGAACAATGTTGAAATGAAAGCAGGCGATGAACCAGCCATGAAGATTCCACGCTACCACTTATACAGTGGGGGGAAAGATATTACAATGAAGAACAATTCATCCGCTTTTCAACAGCCGTCCACTCAACAGTGGGGATACTCCACTTATGCAGTGGGTAAAATATGAAAGATACAATGTTTATTCCTCCACACTGGCGGTAAACCATTCAGGGGTTATAGTATTTGCATTAAAATCATAAAGTAATTGCAAAAGTATAAACGAATGAAATAGTACTACTATTCACAGCCTTACAATGCAAATTATCTGCAAATTACAAGTGCTGAAAATGTACAATCAAAGCAAAGTGAAGGAAGATGATTATTCCAACTTCTAATCTTCTCAATTGCTGAAATACAAGCCAAAATCTGAACTACTATCAATCTGATATATGCAACCAGCAAACTGAAATTTCTTACCAGCAACTAACCATCATTAAATTATTCACATCTTCACCCAAAATGCTCCTATCTCCTCCAAATGGAATGCACATGAAACTAGCAGCATAGTTGGCCAAGAAATATTGCATAACATGGAATCGCTAAGTCTGATATAAAACACCAGCAAATCAAAGTGCAGACCAGCAAGCAACACAATCACCAATATGCTTATTTATCACACCAAACTCCCTCAATACCCTCCAAACTGAAGATAATTCCTTATTTAAGCAAGGCAACCAGCATACATTAGTTAAACAATGCAAAAAAATCACCTTAAGGAGGCTCGAACTCCAAAGATCACCAAGAAGAGATGGTATGGCCCTCGAAGGAGGGCGACCTCTCTTATAAATTGCAGACTTCAAGATAAAATCTGATATTGCTCCAAAAGGGGCGCCACTAACATAGAAAATGATTAGCCAAATACCCACAACCAAATAAAAATCACTCAAAGAGCTGCAAATGAAAATCTACTTCAGCCATGACTGAACCAGCAGCTCAAAACTGGAAATTATTACCAAATTCTCCAACCTTGAAGCTCAATATGCACTTTTGAATGAAGCACACTCCCAATTGACCATCTAGGGAACCATAGTTTCAAGCCCGAAGAATGGTGTAAAATACAAAGCTCCCCCTTAGCCGGGTTCTGAAATCAATTCAGCAGCATAACTTTACAATATTTCCAAAAATAAGAATGAATGAGCAATGCATCAATAAATAGACTCTTCAGCTAGAAAATGAATCAACTTGAAACTCCCACAAGAAACTCTTCAGCTTCCTCCAAGGGACGCCACCTCTCATGTTACACTTTATTTGAAATATTAGAACATTAATCATATCCCTCTAGGCGTCCATTTAGAAGTTGCACAATAAAACATTTAATATAAATATTAAATGCTCAAATCAACCCCTTTATGTCCCCTTTTTAAAAACGACTTGAAGTCATCAAGCCTAGGCATGGGGTACAACTTCAGAACATAAAATTGACTAAGTATAGAACTCAATCCAAAGAGGTAGCCAAGAGCAACGCTCAAGCTACAACTGACAAATTGCTAAAATTAGCAAACTGACATTTGCCAAGCTGAACCAAACTGATGATGATGCCTCTACCATAAATGGACTTACTAAAAATAGTGAATGCCAAAAATAGTAAGTTAACTTCAAATCCATCAGAAAGCCAAACTGATCAACCACATTGAACTGCAAATGATTGAGTTGCTGCCAGAATGATACTGCTAAAAAATACTTACCAAGAATAGCAAACTGCTTTAAATAGTAAGTTTGCAAAACTTCCTCTAAACACCAATTGAGCAGTATCATAACTTACTATAAATAGTAAGTGTTTCCAAATATCAACTGAGCACAAACCAGGCAACCATCATGACTTACTATAAATAGTATGTGCCCGGAAAGGTTGTCAAATTCAAATGCATGTTACGCCATCCCGAAGCTCTCCTAAAACCCAAAAAACTCCACCAGACATGCATCAGAAACTCTTACATGCAATCTGTCAAAAATGCTTCAGAACCCCTATAAAATAGGAAACCCTAATTTTACCTCTGACGAGCCTACGGGCTTCCAGAAATAGGCTATCAGTCATCGAAGAGCATATGGCTAAAATGGGGACATTACACCATACTTTCCCAAACCTTTTCAACTATAACCCATTCTTTTCATAATCTTAAAACCAACATTCTTTGCAAAACATCTTTTGTTATTATTATTGCAACTTGCAAGATTTGTAGATTCCATAACATTGTTATCTCCAACCTTACACTCTTTATCTAAAACATCTTTAGCTATATCACATCTATCAAATGATTCATCAAATGAATAACATGAATCATTTGTATCACATGAGACATTACATAGTGTAGGCTTATCCCTTAGACACATATTTTCCTTTAAGTATACAACAAGTAATTGATCTAATTGATTTTTGTATTCTTTCAATTTTAATATTTCATCTTTTTGAGGACTATTTTCCTTTGCCAGGATTTTAGATTGCTTATCAAACCAATTCAACTTTTCTTCCAATTCTTCAATTTTCTTTTTAACTTTCACCGAATATTTTTCCAAAACATCTTTTTCACACATTAAATTTCATTTTCTTTCTTCACTCTTTTACCAATTTTTCCCATTGGAACAAATAATTTCCTTATACAATTAAACTTTAACCACACAAAAGAACCATTTTAATAATACTTGATGGCGATTGATTTTGGCAGCTTCATGCACCGCTCTTTCCTTTGTATCAAATTATTTTCTCTGTCTTCAATAATTATCCTTTTAATTATTATAAAAAAATTCATACACCTTTTTACAAGGAGATCCCTTAATATCTATTTATAACCAAATGAATATCTTCAAAGAAAAATTTAGTGCACCTTTTACCATGTAATTCACACCTTTTATCTATCCATAGAGAAATGTGAGATTTAAGCTTATCAACTCCATGTGAGGGTGGTCCTTTGAGCAGATCATGTTTCTTCTTCCAATGACTGAGTAAATCTGCACATCATTGTGGCTTTCACCTGACCATTATTGGAGTTTACATAGAACAAATAGATCTTCTATTTCAAAATCTCATGTTGGTGTTCCTCTTATTTTTGCGCTAACTTTTTTAATTTTTATGACAATGATTTTGGCTGGCGCCACACTCAAATTAGCAAAGATTTTAGACACTTTTTGTTGAATGTGAGATGTTATTTGTTTAATCTCTACACACTAGTCATTCCTTCTATGATTTTCTATTTCTCCCTCGCATTCACTGCAGCCATACAACTCTTTACTCATGATTCATGGCTTTCCTTCCATGATATAGGGTTTTGCAAAACTTGGACACAATTTTTCTCCTATGATTTTGTGGCTACAGGGTTGGGTCTTTGTCAATATAGGCCAGCTACATTTTGTTTAAATGAATCCACTTGTGTGAAGTTCCTTCCTCACACTTTAGACAACTTTTTCATGCTTTAGGAATTTCTCCTCTCAATGTCATGGGATTTGAAATCTCCAATTTCACTCACAAGAACATGGATGATATATTGTTCTAATACCAATTATTAAAATTCGAGAGTTTGAATATATTTGCTCTATTGTAAAATTTATGGATCCAAAGATATTTAAATAGATAATATATTTGGATAGACATGTCTCTTACATGAGACATGAGTATATGATAAATGTTTTAGGGTGTGTGATTAAATTAAAGTTTACATATTTAACATATAGCCCTTGTAGGCCTTTGAAATCTTATTGTAACCCAGGAACAAACCCTTCCTATTGGAAGATTCCAACTTGGTCCTCTTCTCTACAAGTATATGTTATAAACTGGACAACCACAGATGTTGAAATGACTCACCACTGGCTTAATACTAGTGAATGCCTCCTTTGGTGTGTTGTCCTCCAAGATCCTGTGAGGACACCTATTTTGGATGTAGACTATTGTGTTACACGTTTTTGCACAAAGAAACATTGGTGAGTCTTGGTCATGAATCATGGCCTTAGAAGCCCCTATAATGGATTGATTTTTCTACTCTTGAACCCCATTCTACTCTAGGTTGTATGAAACAATTAACTCCCTCTTGATCCCTACCTCCTTGTAGAAACCCTTGAACTCCTTGGAGGTATACTCATCCCCATTGTCCAATCTCTAGACTTGATCTTCTTTCCTGTCTTATTTTCAACTAGAGCTTTGAACTCCAAAAACCTACTAAAGACCTCATCTTTGGTCTTTGAGAAGTAGATCCAAGTCTTGTGAGAGAAGTCATCAATAAAGGAAACATGATACATGCTTCCTAAAAGTGATGCTACTAACATTGATCCGCAAATATCTAAATCCAATAAGTTTAAAATTTCTTTAGATATATGCTCACTACTTGGGAAAGCAACATTGGCATACTTGCCAAGTGTGCATCATCCACATACTCCCTACTAATCAATGCTGAAATTTGGAAGATCTATGACTATCTCCCTCAGAATAAGGAACACTTTGTGATATAGATGCCCCATCCTCTTGTGCCATAACTTACATGAATTGTCACTATCACGAACTAGAGCTAGAACTAGTTCACCATGTAACCCGTATAGATTTCCTTCTCTAACACCTATTACTTGTGCAATATCTAGGCTAGATTCTTTTGGTCTAATAAGGACTTGCTAATTTTTTATTCTACTACATAGCTCTTAACTCCCATAACTAAAACTGAAAGCAAATTCTTCCTGAGAGCGAGAACAAACAAAACTTCATTAAAATCTAAGGAGTTACTTGACTATAGTTGAAAGGGAATTGTACAAACTCTTGCTACAAGATACTTGACATCATCCCTAAGCTCAAATTAAACTCCAGAGTTAAGCTCTTTTCAATTCATAAAACATTGTCAGGCTAATTTCATATGTCTAGATGCCTCGCTATCCACATACCAAGCATCCCTTGGAATTGTGTTGGTAGAAAGACAGATACCATTGAGAAATCCTTCTCAAACTTAGGAACAAATTTATTCATCTAAATTTTGTCATTGCTTCCCTTTGTTCTTCTTGTTTAGACACTTTGATGCATAATGACCAAACTTATGACAAATGAAATGCTTGATTTTACTCAAGTTCTTCTTCCCTGGTTGTGAGGACGAAACCGAATCCTTGCCCTTGTTCTTATTGGGCCCTTTTCCTTTACTTTTCTTCATTTGTCCAAAGAAGGCTAAATTATCGTCACCACCCTTCTTGTTGGCTTTTGACTCCTTTTGAGTTTTCTCTTGGATAAATTCATCCTACAATCTTTCAAAAAAAGGAAGATTCTACAAGCACAAATACTATGTACAAATGCTTGCCATGAAGATGAGAAACCTTTCTACACTAAGTTTACTAGCTCTGTATTTTCAACCTTCTCCCCAACTGCTACAAGCTGGTCACAAAGCTATGTGACTTTCATCAAGTGTGGTAACTGAATCTGACTTAATCATCTCTATTCTAAGTTTGTTTCATAATATCATCTTCCCATTTATATTCTTGCTCTAGTAAAGACTAACCGAGCATTAAAAATGTCCTTGGTTGTTTTCTTTTCAAATAAATGAGGAACTATATGATCATTTACCACATCCATGATCATCCACTTGGCCTTTACCTCATTCTTTTTATAAGTTGTCAACAGCTACGAATTTGAAGGTGGAAGTACCTCATCTCTTATGATATCCCAAAGATCAGTCTCTTCCAACAACAAAGTCACCTTGACTTTCCAAGGCAATAATTTTAATGCACCTTCCAATCTATCCTCAAATTTGAAGCTAGTTGATGTCATTTTAAAAAACAAATATTTTTTGCACAAAACTCCTAGATCTAAGAACTACTCAAAAGATGTTCTAAATACCTGCACAAATTGTCCTAGACACAAATTTCTGAAAACCTTGATCGTGACTTGCAGAGATAAAAGATGAAGGGTGTGGATTTAATCTCACGAAAACCCTAGTCATTGCTAGTTTAATGTGGCCTCGCACCATGGACTGTAAACCCTAGCTAACACAATTATATTGAAGAATACTTGTGTGATTTTCAAGAAAAACCAGTCACAATTTTCCCTGGAATACAACTTTATAAAGAAATTGTCATGATTTTCCTTGGAAAATAACACGATTTTAACTTGAAAAATACCCTGCAAATTTCCTCCAAAACCAATCACAATTTTCCTTTAGAAAATCCCATGCAACCCTTAAAAATTGCTCATGCAATCCTTACAAAAACCAACTCTAATACCATGAAAAGTTTTGACCAAGGCGACTATTGACCTAATATTCTATAACCATATATTATACTTCAGCATTACATCAATCACACAACAATTGAAACTTTAAACAACGAAAGCATAAAAAAAATATATAGACCATAGTTTGCGGACTCTCTAGGACTCGTGGCGGACTCGGGAATCTGTGGCTGAGCCGAGTCGACTCGCCACAGACTCGGGAGTCGAGTCCAAGAGAGTCTTGCGTCAGGACTCCCTTGGGAGTCTGTGGCTGAGCCGAGTCGACTCGCCACAAACTCGGGAGTCGAGTCCAAGAGAGTGCTGGGTCAGGACCCCCGAGTCTTGACCCAAGACTCTCCTACACAGCTGGGAGTCAAAATGGGTTAAAAACCCATGTTTTTTTTTACTTTTTAGTTCATTTTAACTTATGAGTTTGTGATTTTCAAGTCTGCAATTTGATTTCAGGTTGAAAGTGTTGATGTTAATACAGCGTCGGTCTTCACTAAGACCCATATTAATCATGAGCCGACCTTATATTTGATTTATTTCATGTACTTATTCTGGCCGACTTCAATGTTATTAAATATTTATCAAAGGCCGACCCAAGTGAAGAGGCGCCTAGGAGATATAAATACAAGGTCACTTCTTGGCTATGTAGAACAATTCGAATATAAACAAGTTCGCATTTTTGGCAGAGCAGCATTCGCAGTCTTAGAAGAAGTTCATACTTAATCAGCAGATCATCATCTTGTAGCAGCAGATCATCATTTTGTAGCAGCAGACCGATTTCAAGGAGAAACATATTCATTTGTATCTTTGCATCTAGGAGAGGTGCTATTATTCATTGTATCAAATTTGGCATTGTGTTGGGCCTGAGTTCAAGCAGATTTCTGCTCTTATTCCTTCAATATATAAGAGATATATTTGCTGGGTTTTTCTCCCTCAAGAGGAGGGTTTTCCCAGGGTATCTTGTTGTGTTCATTGTCTTATGTGTTGCATTTCTTTTATTCAATTGGTTAAATTAATCTGATCTAAGAAACACTAACATGGTATCAGAGCGGGTGTGAAAAAGATCGTGATCAGATTAGTTCGCAACACTTATTCTTTTTCAGTCTATCTTCCAAATTTCTCAAGATGGTGAACGGTCTGAAAATCGAGGATAGACTCGAAGGGATCTCGAATTACATATCATGGAGATTCAGGTTCATGCTAACCTTGGAAGAAAATGATTTGGCTGAGTTTGTGAAAACAAAAGTTCCCGAACCTGAGGGGGAAGAAGAGAAGCTGCAATGGAGGAAGAAAGACACTAGGGCAAAGAAAGCATTGGTTGATTCCATCAAAGATCATATTGTACCAATTATCTTCAAGTTGGATACAGCAAGAGAGATGTTTACAACCTTGGAAGAGATGTACGAAATCAACAACACCAGTCGTGCCCTTGCTCTGAAGCAACAACTTCATCATGTGAAAATGGAGAAAGGAGAATCTGTTATTACATACTTCATGAGGATTTCAGAGATAAAAGATCAGCTCTCCACTATTGGACACATGATTGATGATAAAGAACTGACTATGCTTGCTCTCAATGGTCTTCCGCTTTCATGGGAGGCATTCATCCAAGGAATCAGTGCAAGATCCGAACTCCCTAAGTTTGATCGATTGAGGATTGATTGCATTCAAGAAGAGTCAAGACTAACAGCAAGGGGGATTGGTCAAAGCTCAAAGAATGAAGAATTACAAGTTCTTACCTCTCATTCATCAAACAAAGAAAAAGGCTTTAAGAAAGGATTCTTCAAAAGGAATCGAGAAGATGGAAATGATGATGCTCCTACCTTCAAAAGAAAACGAGACATGTCCAAGATTCAATGTTTTCGTTGTGATAAGTATGGTCACTTTGCGAGGGTGTGCCCTCAACGACCTAAGCTTCAAGTTGCCACTGCAGATGTTGAAGAAGTCACTCCACAAAAGGACTCCAGTAATTATCTATTTTATTCAGCCTTGTCTAGCAATGTTTCTACGGACTCTTACACTTGGTTGATTGACAGTGGTGCTTCTAGACACATCACCGGATTCAGAAGTCACCTTTCAAACTTAATGGAAAGCAACTCTAGTGATCAAGTTGTTATTGGAGATGATGCTAGATATTCTGTAAAAGGGTTTGGAAATTCCACTCTTCACTTGGATTCTGGAATTTCTTTGGAATTGAATGATGTACTGTTCGTACCAGGGATAAAGAGGAACCTTGTTTCAATTTCAGCATTAGAAGACAAAGGTTATCAAGTTGCCTTCTCTAAAGGGAAAGTTCTTATATGGGCAAAGAACTCCAGCTTCAAATCTGCTCAAGTGATTGGAGTTAGACATGAATGTCTCTACATGCTGTGCACTCGTCCTCTTCAAGCACTTGTGCATAACAGTACCAGCATGTGTGAACTTTGGCATCGAAGATTGGCTCACATTCACTTTCGTGCTCTACCTATCATGGAGAAGATGGTCACCGGTCTTCCAAAATTCGATCAAGAACATGAAGGTACTTGCAAGGGATGTGCCCTAGGCAAGAACACAAAAGGTATGTTCCATTCCAGTGAAAGTAGATCTAAATGTATTCTTGATCTCATTCATTCTGATTTATGTGGTCCAATGTCTATTGCATCATCTAGTGGTTTCTTGTATTATATTATTTTCATTGATGATTACTCTAGAAAGACTTGGATTTATTTCTTGAGATCGAAAGAATCAGAAGAAGTATTAGTAAGATTCAGAGAATTCAAAGCGCAGATTGAAAATCTGTCTGGGAAGAAGATCAAAGTATTAAGATCTGATAATGGTGGAGAATACACTTCTGGCACCTTTCGAGATTTTTGTATTGAAGCAGGGATTAAGAGGGAGTTCAGTGTTCCCTATAATCCACAACAAAATGGTATTGCCGAAAGGAAGAATAGGTCTATTGTGGAAGCAGTGAAAGCTATGATTCATGATCAAGACTTACAAATCTCTTTTTGGGCTGAAGCATCAAGAACAGCCGTCTATGTTCAAAACAGGAGTCCCCACAGGATCTTAGAGAATAAAACTCCTGAAGAAGCATTCTCAGGCATGAAGCCTGAAGTTAGTCATTTGAGGATCTTTGGCTGTCCAGTCTATGTTCATATTCCAAAGGAAAAGAGAACAAAGCTAGAACCTTCTGGGAAGAAAGGAATTCTTGTAGGCTACAGTGAGACATCAAAAGCTTACAGGATCTACATTCCAGGACAGAAGTCTATTGAGATTAGTAGAGACGTCACATTTGAGGAAGATGTTGCTTATAGAAAGTCCAAAGGCACTCGATGGAGGTCGATGAAGAAGAACCTCCTCAAGATATGGAAGTTGACCATATCCCAGAGAATCTGGAGGAGGTTACAGAACCTAAAGAAGATATTGATCCAGCTGAGCCTTTGGATCCTACTGATGGCCCTCTAGACATTGTGATTGGAAAGAAAAGACCCCTTTGGGCTCGCAGGACAATGCAGGAAGCAGAAAGGTTTGTAGCTCCAAGAGGAACCTTCAGAGAAAGCAAGAGACCTCACAAGTTCTCTAGCTATGTTGCCTTGATGAGTCAGATTATTGAGTCAGAGCCTTCAAATGTTGAAGAAGCTTCTAGTCAACAAGTATGGAAAGATGCCATGACTGAGGAGTATCAGTCTATACTTAAGAACGATGTTTGGGATATAGTTCCTAGACCCAAAGACAAATCTGTGGTGTCTTCTAAGTGGCTCTTCAAGATCAAGCATGCAGCTGATGGGAGCATTGAGAAACACAAGGCTAGATTTGTGGCTAGAGGGTTCTCACAAAAAGAGGGAGTTGACTATGAAGAAACCTTTGCTCCTGTGGCTCGTTACACGTCTGTTAGAACCATCATTGCTATTGCCGCATCTAGAGGATGGAAGATTCACCAAATGGATGTAAAGACAGCTTTTCTGAATGGCATAATAGAAGAAGAGGTTTACATTGAGCAACCAGAAGGATTTGAGGTACATGAGAAAGAATCTCATGTCTGCAAGTTGAAGAAGGCCTTGTATGGTCTTAAACAAGCTCCTCGTGCTTGGTATGAAAGAATTGATCAGTACCTTTCAAGTTTGGGTTTCTCAAAGAATGATGCAGATTCTAATCTCTACTTCAAGGTAGTAAATGGTGAAGCATTGATTTTAGTTTTATATGTTGATGACTTGATCATTACCGGTGAAGAACATCTAATACTAAAATGCAAGAAGGAATTAGCTTCAGAGTTTGAGATGAAGAATCTAGGTCTTATGCATTACTTTCTTGGCTTAGAAGTTTGGCAAAAGCAAAATGAGATGATTCTAAGTCAAGGCAAGTATACTGTTGACATTCTCAAAAGGTTTGGTATGCTTGACTGCAAACCTATGTCTACACCCATGGAGTCTAATTTAGATAAGTTGAAAGAAGCTGCAGCTAGTTCAGAACCAGTGGATTCTACGATGTATAGACAGTTGATTGGTTCATTGATGTATCTAGTTAACACTAGACCTGATATCTGCTATGCAGTGAGTGCACTTAGCCAGTTCATGTGTGAACCAAAGCAAATACATCTTGTAGCAGCTAAACATATCCTGAGATATTTATGTGGCACAATTGGATATGGGTTGAGATATTCTTCAAATGTGGATTTGGAGCCGCATGGTTTTACTGATTCTGATTGGGCAGGATGTGTCTCAGATCGGAAGAGTACTTCTGGTTGTTGCTTTAGTTTGGGGACTGCTATGATCTCCTGGTGTAGCAGGAAACAGTCTTCAGTGGCCTTGAGTACAACTGAAGCAGAGTATATTGCAGCTTGTGTGGCAGCTCGTGAGGCAGTGTGGCTTCGTAAGCTCCTTGCAGGATTGTTTGGTCAATCAATGGAGCCTACTATCATACACTGTGATAATCAAAGCTGTGTGAAGCTTTCTGTCAATCCTGTGTTTCATGACAGAACAAAACATGTTGAGATCAAGTACCACTATATTAGAGATATGGTGCAAAGGAAAGCTATACAGTTGAGGTATATCAGCACTGAAGAGCAAACGGCAGACATTCTCACCAAGCCTCTCGCCAGGATGAAGTTTGTATACTTCCGAGAGAAACTTGGTATGGTGGAGAATGCAGCCTTGACTGAGAAAGAGTCTCAGTAATCAGTGATCCTTGTTGAGAATGCAACTCTCTGCTGAGTGAGAGTTGAGGTGCAAGCCCTTGTTAATACAATTCTCTGCTGAGAGAGAGTTGAGGTGTAAGTCCTTGATAATGCAATTCTCTGATGAGAGAGAGTTGAGGTGAAAGCCCTTGTTTCCACCCTCTGGGAGAAGCTATGGCGGATGTCATGTGTGTGACTCCATGACAACATCACGTGAGAGAATCCGTGATGAGTTTTTTACCATCTATGGGAGTAGCCATAATGGTTAATATCATGTTGAGGTGATATTTTATTTTGTTTTCATTCTAACATAATGTGTCTTGTGCAGATGGAAGTTCATCCCTAGCTGAGAGGGAGTGTTGATGTTAATACAGTGTCGGTCTTCACTAAGACCCATATTAATCATGAGCCGACCTTATATTTGATTTATTTCATGTACTTATTCTGGCCGACTTTAATTGTTATTAAATATTTATCAAAGGCCGACCCAAGTGAAGAGGCGCCTAGGAGATATAAATACAAGGTCACTTCTTGGCTATGTAGAACAATTCGAATATAAACAAGTTCGCATTTTGGCAGAGCAGAATTCGCAGTCTTAGAAGAAGTTCATACTTAATCAGCAGATCATCATCTTGTAGCAGCAGATCATCATTTTGTAGCAGCAGCCCGATTTCAAGGAGAAACATATTCATTTGTATCTTTGCATCTAGGAGAGGTGCTATTATTCATTGTATCAAATTCGGCATTGTGTTGGGCCTGAGTTGTAAGCAGATTTCTGCTCTTATTCCTTCAATATATAAGAGATATATTTGCTGGGTTTTTCTCCCTCAAGAGGAGGGTTTTCCCAGGGTATCTTGTTGTGTTCATTGTCTTATGTGTTGCATTTCTTTTATTCAATTGGTTAAATTAATCTGATCTAAGAAACACTAACAGAAAGAAGCTAGGAGAACGAGCTAAAAGGATCAAAATAGAGCCAGGTAAGTGATCTAACAATTCTTTTTTTTTTGTTTTCTTCCATTCAAAATCAAAAAAATCAAGAAAAATAAGGGGAAATGTTGCCAAATTTTTTTCTATTTTCCTTAATAGCCTAATTCCTACTATTTCTAGCTTGGTTTTGCATTCTTTTTTTTTTGCAAATGTTTTAAACTTTGAATCACATTTATTTGCTGATTTTTTAGCAAACCCTTGCTGATTTATTTTTTTCCATGTTGAACTTGAAACAGCAATGTCGTCTTCAAATCCAAAGGGAACGAGAAAAGACCCTGCATGGAAGTATGGAATACCAAGAAACAAAAAAGGTGAAGTGACATGTACTGAATGCCAGAAATGGATGACAGGAGGAATAAACAGATTAAAATACCACCTTGCAAGAATACCTGGGCAAAATGTGGAGGGATGCACTAAAACAACTCCTGAGATTATTAGAGAGATAAAGGCCCTTCTTGCTGAGTATGGGCTAAAAAAAGATGAAAGACAAAAAACAAAGGATGCCCTAGCAACAGTGATGAGTGGATCCCATTCTACACCAACTATGCCCCATGGTGCTGCAA